>CABEEJ010008990.1:0-20844 GCA_901482245.1 Timema douglasi
TTTTTACCTGGATGACAGTTCGAAAATCATATGTTTAGGTTTTGGGTTGCCAACACTTGTAAAAGATCACTGTTTTGTTATAAATTTAAATATCTTTAATTGCCTGTTATATATTACATTTAAAATAACGTTAACTTAAGTTGTCCCATTCTATTTCATTTTTTTAAATAATTTATTTTTATCCAACTCGAAACAATATTTTTAACATAATTAAAAGTACTTATTCTTCGGTTTTGAACGTTATTGATTTTGTGTAATATAGTGAACACATCAATACATTTTAATACAGGCATCGTATTCACTTGGAACAGAGAAAATTGTTGTAATTTTTTTTTTCCTACAATAAATTATTTTATGATTATTTTATCTTATTTTGAAATATTTAACTGAATAAAATATCTTCATCAACTGCGTGTCTGCATCATTGTAAAAAACTTGTTTACTGTTATGTTCAACCATATGGTTTACATTCGTCAGTCGCCATTTTGAAGCTATGTTCGTTAGAGGTTTTTGTGAAAGTGGTGTGAATATTTTTTTAAGTGAAATAAAATGATAAAACGATAAACTTTGTATCCGTACTCAAATAAATATATAAATAATATTGGCCTAAATCACTGTGGTTAGCTTTCACATTAATATATTACCATCTGTTTTCATTACAGACATCCAAAGTGATAGATGTCAGCTGTTGGCGTAGTGATATATTAGGGACTACTTCTAGTAACATTTTGAGCTGTCATTCAAGTAAAGTTAAGTCGGGAATGAATTATATCGTATTTTAAGCTAGATTTCTTCAATCGTTAGCGCGGTGCCGTGAACTTAGTTACTTATCGAAATAACAGATGGCATTGCAAGTCACTTTAGAGTCGAAAACATTTTGTTGGTAAACTTGGTTACTTAACGAAATAACGGATGGCATTGCAATTCAATTTAGTGGCGATTTTTTTAGCTGGTCAATTATATGATTTTAAAACGGGGTGGTAGTTTAGATCTTGTGTTACAATCTATTTTAAGTATATACTGGAATAATAACTAACCGGGGAAATTATATTGTTGCTTTAGCCGATTATTCAAATGAGAGAAAACCCCTATATATTTGTTTTGTTGATGCATGGGTCCCGGGTTCGTTTCCCTGGCAGGGGTGGAAATGTAGGTTTAACCTTTCATAGTGATAAATTCACTACCCTGGAATTTATTTTGTACATGTTAAATTTGCTCTTTGCTACCCAATTATATGATTTTAAAACGGGGGTAGTTTATATCTAGTGTTACAATCTGATTTAAGTAAACAGGCATTCAAATATATACTGACATAATAATTAACAGGGGAAATTATATTGTTGCCTTAGCCAATTATTAAAAAGACAGAAAAACCCTATATATTGGTTTGTTGAGCCAAGGATCCTTGGTTTCATTCCCTGGCAAAAGTGAAAATGTAGATTTAACCGCGCTGGACTGTATTTTGTAGCTGTCCTAGGGTTCAAATATATTTTATTACTCGCACACTTTATGAAGGGTTCAGCGCTCGATTATCGGCATGGATGAAGATTTGGATTTAACCCTTAATAGTGATAAATTAACTGCCATGAACTGTATTTATTAAACATACCTTGTGAAAGAACCAGGGTTAGATTAACTACACGGTTGAAAATATAGGTTTAATCTTTCATAGTGATAAATTAAGTACCATGGACTGTATTTATTACTCACACATTGCGAATGTGGCCTTCAGTTAAAGCAATTGTAACAACATATTATATTTTGCCATATCATTTTAACGTGTAAGTTTGCAGAAAATAATTATATTTCAAGTGTTTAAGCTTCTGTGGTTTTTAGTTCAATTGGACGGCGGTTTTTTCCACGGGAGACAGTGTTCTGGCCCCGCCACCATCCGTGTCCCCCTTTAACCCGACAACAGCAGCAGCACCACCTCTGTGCCAGGGAGTCGGGGTTCAAGCCCAAGCTGCGGTGAGGCAGATGGGGTCCACGGTCCTTTATCAACCAGTGGTGACTAAATAATTAAAACTTTTTTTATGTCGGGCGTGAATTGATCATACAATTAAGGACGCAAGAGAGCGATCGTGACGCTCAAACCTGGCTCGAGGAGCAAATCAATGCTTTGCTAGGACGTCTATAGGATCACGGAGCTAGTGTCTACTATTAGTCAACAGACTCCGCGTCAAGACTTGTATTTGTTTCATTTGGGTGGGAAGATCAGCATGACATGCTTTCTAATTTAGAACGATTGTTACAAATCAATGATTCGTTCTTCACTTCGTCCCCCTTGTATATCAAGTTACACCACTTTAGAGAACCGCGTGTGAGGGGTATCATACATATGATAACCTCTCTATCACTAGCACATATAGCCGTAAAAACCAAGGGTAAATTATGATTCAAAAAGGCGACACAATTTGCCTTTCCCGTGAATTAGTTGTCATCAAGACTAGGTGTGACGTTAAAAGAGAACCAGGATGCATGGATGTGAACACCGTTAAACAAATAAAAATGGGTCGTCCTGTTCAAAAACTCAAAGGAGAGGAACTATGCCGTGATTCCCGTGTGAATATTTTAAAATATGGTGGTGGGCTAACCGAGATGAAACGATTTCAAACATACCTCTCCGAATACAAAATCATTGTTCAGGGAACGTTGGGGGAGGCATGTCCTATATGAGGGGCCTACTCCCCCACAAACATTCCTTTAAGGGTTACCTTAATATGTATTTTCACGACTATAAGCAAAACCATTTTTACGTCATAACATCCTTGACAGACTAATTTAAGTGATCGTACTTTTGCCGCGAGTGCCGTATGCCACTGAGTAATAAGAATATGCACAAGTGCGAGTGCGAGTGCACGTGCAAAAAGTGCTATGCTAAAGCGGCCTGCAGTGGAGGTCAAACTGTGACCTGTAAAACCTGTGGGTGTTGGTTCACAAACCAGGCATGATTTGATAACCATAAACGTCCCGGTTTTGGCAGAGGTCATATGTCGTTCTGTGATCTCATAAAGTTTTGTGAGGTATGTGGGCAATTTTTCAGTTTGGAAAGGTCAAATTATTCACACAGGTGTTATGGGACTTTTTGTAAAGTATGCGATACAAGTCGTCCTTTTGGTCATTTCTGCTGTATGAAGCAAGCTCCTTTCAAGCTGTCACTGGAAAAGAGCAATTTCATGTTTGTGTTCTATGATTTTGAATGCAGAAAAGAAACGCTTCTTAAATGTATGGTCAACACGTACTTGCATGAATCTAATCTCTGTGTTGTACAGATGTGTTACAAGTTCTGCCTTCATATCTATGTAAATGACTATCAATGCACCGAATTCGGGGGCGAAAGGACTTGCATATTCAAGGGTTATACCACAATGTACCATATTTTCGGATTTATAGAGCAAATTAAAGCAACCAAATTTAAAGATATCACCCTCCCAGGCCATAATGCAAAAGGCTATAATGGGAGTTTTATTTGAAAATATATTATAAAGATTTAAAAATAGACTCCTGAGCTCATAATGAATGGTGGGAAAATCATGTCCATGCGTGACGGCCTGCTCCAATTATAGACTCACTGAACTTTCTCCCGATGTCGTTGTCCAAGATGCCCAAGACATTCGGCTTGGACGAGTCTTTGGCCAAGGTACATTCCCCCAATTTTTTCTATAAAAAGAAAACGTGAGGTAAAAGGGTACCTTGCCGCCAAAGGAGGATTATGGCATCAGTGAGATGTAAGTTGAGGGAAAGGAACAATTTGAGAAGTGGTATGACGCGTTAGTCAAATGCTTATGGAAAAAGCAAAGGTGGATCCTTTCAGAGAGGCGTGTACGATCGCAGGTGCGGCCATGTTGGTTTACCGCCGAAGTCATCTTAAGGATAATACTGTCAGTATCATCCCTAACGGTGGATACTGGTGTGCAGACTAACAGTCGCACGTCTCTGTATAGTAGCTCTGCACCAACGTGGTGTTTATATCCTTCATGTGGGTAACGGCCATGAGGAGTATGTGTTGGGTGACGTGTATACGGTGTTGTTAAAGCTGGAGATCACCAACGTCTTCAAGTTCTGGGGCTGTTATTGGCATGGGTGTCCTCTATGATATCCCGACAGGAACACTCCTATCAAAAACAGCCCCCACGAGACCATGGAGACGCACTATAAAGCGACCATGGTTTTCTTGCAAAAATTTAAGAATGCTGGCTCCACGTTCGTAGAGATGTATAAGTGTACGTTTAATGCGATGAAACGCCCAGATGAGGACTTGAAACAATTTGTACTCCTACAAGAGGTGTACAGCAAGGAGCCCCTCATTCCCAGGGACACATTATTTGGCGGGCCTACAAATTTTATCAAGCTCTTCCACGACGCAGACTTTTCGTGTGGAGAGAATATCAAGTATTTGGATGTGTGTTCATTGTATCCTTACGTTTGCAAGTACAAAAAATATCCAATCGACCACCCCAAAATTCACTTGGAACCAAATTGTCCATCTATAGATCAAGTAGAAGGCATAGCCAAAGTTACCGTTACACCTCCATGGGATTTATTCATTCCCGTATTGCCTACACGGATATACGACCAGTTAATGTTCATTTTGTGCAGGAAATTCGGGGAAGAGGAAAACCAAGGCGCGTGTCAGCACAACGACAAAAAAGATTGCTGGTTGACAGGCGTCTGGGGGAGTGACGAGATCCGGAAAGCTGTTGAGAAAAGCTACACCGTTGAAGCAGTACACGAAGTGTGGGAGCACAATATATCTGTTTACGATCGTCAGACTCGTTCTGGCAGATTGTTTCATGCGTACAATGATAATTTTTTGAAAATTAAACAAGAAGCCATCGGATGGCCAGAGTGGTGTACCTCAATCGGGGCATCCACAAGTAACTAACGGATACGTACATCACCGTGGACAGCGTAATTGATGTTAATTATGAGGTTATGTTTCTCAATTACAAGGATGCGCGTGACGCGTTGAACTCTAACCCTAACTCGAGTGTGGTGGTGGCATGCTACACGACTGTTATGGCTTGGTTGCACATATACAGCATCCTTTAAAAATTGGGGAACCGCTTTTTGTATCACGATATAGATATGGAACGTCCCGGCGATTGTAGTCCAGCGACCGCAGACATTTTAGGTGACCTCACTGATGAAATTCAAGATTATGGTCTGGGAAAATACATTAGAGCTTTTGTATGTGATGGTCCCAAGAATTACACGTACCGAGTTTGTGTTGGTGGTGATCCTGCCAAAACAAAATCGGTGTTTAAGGTTCACGGGTTCACCATAAACTACGGTAACTGAAACTACGTTAATTTAGACGTTTTTAAGGCGATGGTCACCGACAGGCTGCAGAAAGATACATACATATACCGCACAAAATTGTAGGAAAAGTTCTTGCAACTGTATGCACCATTTCGCAGTATAAAGAATACCGGCCAGTGTACACCAAACGTTGGATAACTGACAATTTAATAACGTTGCTATTTAGGTATCTGTGTCTTTATAAACGCGCTCACCACGATCAAAAGGTGATCATTTATACGGGCTGAATAGTCACCTTTTTTTTACACTCTTCACAGTTACACTAACATGCCATTTTTCAAAGATTTGAGATTTTTATCGCATATATTTTCTGCATGAAAACACGCATATTTTTTATTGATTTATTTTATGCACCCGGGATACTTTTATATATATTTTTTCCCGCCAGTACAATCTTTCACCTACCTGAATATTTCTACTCACATAAAATTAGTTGTTTTTTATATATTTTAATTCTAGTTAATTCTTTTTCCTTGTACATATTTTAAATTTAAACCATCTGAATGTGTTTATATATGCAAATATTCTTTAAACTGAACTTTTAAAATTAATACCTAGGCCACTATTCCCGTTACGAGCTTAAGAAATTGATCATTGTTTCCTCTACACATGTGTATAATTTACTTCAAGGTGTAATATATATCTTATAACTATTATTTTTGTAAATAAATAACCCAATTACACTTTTCATGGCGTGAGCCAAATTTATAAAACTTTTTTTGTGTATACTTTTAATGGTGTGAGATAAACTTTGATTTGCGTGTAAATAAATATTCCAAGTATACTTTTGGTGGTGTGAGCTATTAGTTAAAACTTTATTTATGTAAATAAATATTCCAAGTATACTTTTCGCGGTATGAGATATATTTGTAAAACTTTTATTTGTGTGAATAAGTAAATATTCCCAGTATACTTTTCATGGCGTGAACTATATTCTAAAGCTTTGATTTGTGTAAATAAATATTCCAAGTATACGTTTCACGGTTTGAACTATATTTGTAATAAATATTCAATGTACACTTTTCACGGTGTAAGCTATTTTTTTTAATAAATATCATAAAAACTGTTATGTTTGTTTTTTAACGTCCACACCGCTCCCCTCCCCGTCCTATCCTATAAATACAAGTCAATTTATCTTATAAGCTCAATCTCAAATATTATGGAAATTTGAAACATTCATTTTCAGCCATCATCAGCGGCCCTTCCAGCTGTGGAAAGTCACATTTTATAGCCGACTTTATCCGTCAGTGGGACACAATGTGTGACGTTAAATTTTATAAAATCAACGGGTATTATGCTTTATGGCAACCGGATTCGAACAAGACGGGCCAAGTCCCCGCGTCATATTCTGTAAGGATTTGCTTGAAATGAATGATGCCTGTAATGACGCTCCGCTGCTGATGATCCTGGACGATCTGATGCGGGAAGCCAACAAAGTGGATGCCATCATCAATATATTAGCGTCCTGTACCCTACACAAAATCTATTCCATCAAGGCAAGGGCCAAAGAGACATTTTCTTAAAATCGCACTATATCGTGCTTTTTAAAAATCTCAGGGATAAAGCTCAGATTCAACACTTTGCACGTCAAGTCTGTCCTGAAAACCCTCTGTATTTTACAAGAGGCTTACACTGATGCTACAAGTACTCCCCACGAATTCATATTGTTAGTTTTTAAGCAAGGTTCATCCGACTGGTTTATATATAAATCCCGTACAAATGGCAGGTGCTGCGTGTACCTGTTTGTTCCTTACACGTAGGGTAGTCAGATACGAGTCTCGGCTTGTCGAACCACCAAACTGGCACCAACCATAAATAGGGTCAATGACCACTTGTACTAGCTCACGATTTCAAGGTCGCGATCTATTCCTGTCTCAACTTGTCTGTTGAACCACCAAACTAGCACTAGGCATAAGTTATCAGGGAAAACCCATTGCGACATTATTCAAGGTCGTGATCTATTCCTGTCTTGACTTGTCTTGTCGAGCCACCAAAATGGCGCCAGGTATGAGTCATCATGGAAAACCCAGTGCCACAAATAAGGGGAGTGTTGCAAAATCACACGCAATGATAAAGTCGCCCAAATCTAGGCGACTTGTCTTGTCGAGCCGCCAAACTGTCACCAGGTGTTATTCGTTAAGGAAAACCCAGTGCCACATACAAGGGGAGTTTTGCGACATCACACGCAATGACGTCACACAGATCAAGGTGACTTGTCTTATCGAGCCACCAAACTTGCGATAGGTATGAGGCATCAGCGTGTGGTACTAGGGGTGGGGGTAGAGGTGATAACACTGAAACCTCTGCAGATACCTGATGTGCAGGAGACATCCAACAATGGTCCCATACACCTGAAACAAACATAACTTTGTATTAGAATCTTTTAACATAAGTAATGGTCATGAATAATCATACAGAAACTACCTATTAATCTGCATAGTCATTTTAACAATAATAGCTATGGTCCTTCCGAGACTTGAACCCGGGACACCTAGATCAGAAGGTAGGAATTCTACCAACTGAGCCAAGGTGTATTACAACAAGGAAATCATCTTAAATTAATATAATATTTGCCGGTTAGCATTTATAAAACAATAAGCTACTAACCCCAATTTTGTTCATGAAAATAAAACCCCACCAATTAGACCCATTATTCAAATTTTGAAACCATTTTGCATGGTGCTATTTGCTTTTTATTTGGCTTCTAAAAAAGCTAATTATTCTTTCTTGTAAATCTGGTTTTTCATTATTGAGCAATTACCAACCGTTTGCGGGCAATTCCTCCAGGTAGACATAGAGGGCGATTAGATCCGCGGATGTCTGCGGATCTCCCCACAGCTCATTGTCTAAAAATACAACGCTAGAGCTTAGTTTGATATTCAGTATAGCTTGAATTTAAAAATATTTAACAGATTATCTACGTGATAAAATAATCTGCAGAGTGTTATGAGAATCTAAGACATTTAGCCGCGTTAGCTCGTCCAGGGCAATGATTTATACATGTGCACTTTATGATGACACGCGCCTCACTTTGAAGCGTTAGCCTGTTCTTGGTGTCTGTATTTAAAAGCTCGACAGTAATCGGGTGTCCTCGACCAACGGCTGAGCTATACATACATGTATTCCCCATGTACAGGATGGTGACCGCTGCAGATCTATTCGCTTTGCTTAGAAATATATAGTATTTTTTTAGTGGTGAGAACAGGTGTTTAGATACTTTCAAAGAGTACAAGAGTGCTTTTGAAGTTCAAAGATTATTTTTAAATGATTTGTTTTTCTGGTACATTTAGGCCGGACTATGAAATGTCTTTCATAAGTGCAGGATCATAGAAACTGATCGTATTGTGTTATTTTAAAACACTACTCTCAATAAACACATTATTATGTTAATTATAAAAAACACTTGTTCAAAACAGCTTTTAAATAAAATTTTGCTTTTTGTAAATTACCCTCAAATAATTTTATAGTTTGTAATGAATGTATTCAATAAACTACTCTTAATTAAAAGAACACATTATTTAATTTAGAAACTGACGGCATTGTGGTATTTTAAAACACTGCCCTCTATAGACACATTATTATGTTAATTATGATAAAAACTTGTTCAAAACATCTTTTAGATAAAATTTAGCTTTTAGTAAACTACCCTCAAATAATTTTATAGTTTGTAATAAATATATTCAATAAACTACTCTTAAATACATTATTTAATTCATTATAACCACTCTTGTTTATGCGATTTTTAAATTATATTCAGCCATTAGTAAACTACCAACACAATTAATTACCATCTAACCATAACTTGGAATCAATTTTTTTTCAATAACTACCCTATATTATAATAAACACTTGTTCCGGCATAACTTTATCCAAATGTCATCCAAAAAAAGTGGCTACTTAGACACCTTCAAATTATCTATATTTTTAATTCTCATACACCTATTATAAATTAATATACTTAGACAGCTCTGCTATGGTTTATTGTTATTTTGAAATAAATTAAATGTATACACTTTATTTAACAACAAATAAGCCACACAGCCACGATCTTATAAGTAAGAAAATATGAGCTAATACTATTATATTAAGCAATAATATTTTCATTGTATTTTAAATAGTTAGGAATATCATCAAAACTATACATATTGCTATTTTCTTATTAATTTGTGACGCTAGTGTTGTTAATATTATTTGTAGTTTAAAATGTTGGTGCTGCATGTTTCACTTAACAGTTTTGTGCTTCTTTTCTACAAAACCAATTATGTCACAATATATAAAATTGATTTATTTATGTAACACAGCCTAAGGAATAATAAATAATATCCTGTGACCTGTATTAAAGAATTTATTTAATTTAGGTTAAATAATTAGTGACAGGCAATAGTACATTAAAGTGTTTTAATGAAAATTAAGGTTGTTTGAAGCACATATTCAGCAAATATTACTGGCAACATTTTCGTAATTTGTGCTATTAAACTGCTGCTGGTAGCTAACTAAAGTTTTCTGTTATTTTCACGAAAACTATTAAAATGTCAACTATTTACACAAAAAACTAGTTCAGCACTAAATATCCGCACGTGTTTCTCAAATGTGTAACACAAGATAAGGCTAGAAGTTTATTTGAAAGAGAGAGGTTTTCTGCATCAGAGGTCGCATGCTTTAAAAGGAGTCAGACTCTTGATATACTGATTGTCGCTGACTATGAGGACAAGGCAAGAATCTTAGTCAGGTGGTTTTGAACATATTATAATAACTGGTTATTCTATAAATTTCCTACGAAAAGTATTAAATACAACAGCAAAACTAATTTATTTCATACTTTGCTAAAACCTCTTAGAAATTATATAGAAAACCTAGGAATTTTATAGAATGCCAGGCTTACACTAATTGCCGTTAACATACACAAAGAGTTGTGCAGAGCATATCTACAACAGTTTTGGGTGTTCACAAAGCCCAATTCTGTAGCCCCAACATATGTACTGTGTCTTGCACAATGCACTTTGTCGTGTCAACCGGGCTTAGTCCTCGAGTCGAACATGGCATGGCAATGCGCGCATGAAGTTTAATGGGAGAGGAAAACATTCCCAAGTTTTCCTCTTCAACACTCTCCCTACTTTCGGAGATTTATTGCACTTGTTGGAAGCTGGTTACATCAAAAGAAATGACAAAACCCAAACCCTCCCAGAGTTATCTTTAGCTCCAATTTTTTTTTTTTTTNCACCCCTCTCCTCTATTTCGTTCAAAAATCGCCAATGTGGCATTGGTTTGTGTCAGCGAGTGGTCTGACCGACTGGCAGCCCGCGCTCCTTGAAAATATGGTCCTCATAGTGTCCCGAAGGAGAATTAAAGGAAAAACCTCGGTAGCAGATGTGAAATAGACAATTATTCAAATATACATATTTATTTTAAAAGATGTAGAGTTCATTTTACTATTCATTTATTTGACTAGTAAAAATGTATATAAATATAATGCTTATATGCTAAGTTGTTTTGTGAAAGTGTGTGCGCGTACATATTTGATAATAACTTTATGAGAGATTAATTGGATCTGACACATCCTTAGGAGGAACTGTCTTATGAACGACGTTAGAAGGAAAGGTTGAGGGGAAAAAGAGCTTAGGAAGGAGGATTCAAATATTGGATGACTTGAAGGAAAGAAGAACATTCTGAGAGATGAAGGATGAGGCAGAGAGGTTGGGGCCCATTGGCGATCTAATTTTACCAACTTTTGGCAGTAAATTTTTAAATATTCTACAAATTAAAAATCCAATTTATTAAAAGTACGGAAAGTAATTGTTTATTAAGTGTTGTTTGGAGGCCTATATTAAGATGATGGGATTACTAAATATATCTTCAGCCCTTGGTACAAATTGATGATCATATTTGGACCACGGGAAGAAAAATTTTAGACCATCCTGATTTATGTTAAGTGTGTGATTGTCTGAACCGACTGATTTTATCAACATAGGAACTAAAACATAGCTTAGTTCTAAAATAGACACAAAACACAGACCCCCGACCGTTAATTCATCATTGTTTTAAGGTAAGATCCACTTTTAGCATAGCACGTAATTTAGGGGAGGGTGATATTCTTTTGTATTTGTGGACCAGACCCCTATTTTGAGACAAAAAAAGTTTTTTAGCGCCATGTCTTACTACCAGTTCGGGGTATACACTTATAAGCTAATTACAGTAATTGTTTTATGGATGAAGGGTTTATTTGAAGGGAGTGTACCCAAAATTGCGTAGAAGAGGAGTGGAGGGCCATTTTGGAAAAACCACACTCGGTACACCCGACCGAAATTCGAACTTGGATCTTCCCGTCATTGGCGGCAGTCTAGTCTACTGCGAGAGCAGTGAGTTAGGCCAGGCGAAGAGCGAAGCGGGTTAAAATTAGTTAAATTTACTATAAACATAAGATTGTTATGTAATCATATCATTGCTATAACAACAATGAAACTATTGTAACGTTCGAATGGGGTGTTTACTCCATGTGACTCAAGTTGGCCCGCCACATTGCCGAAAAAAATATTTTTTTTTGTCTAATCGTTTGTGCTCTATTTGTGCTCATATGTGCCCGAACATGAACATTTGTGCTGTGAAACTGGCCAATTTAAAAAATATTAAATGTGGCGGGCCAACTTGAGCTCAAGCTAGCCCGCCACATATTGAAAAACACAACATAACAAAATTTATTTAAGTCAATCCATTGTGCTCCGTTTGTGCTCATATGTAACTGAAAATGAATATTTGTGCTCAAAAATTAGGCGTGCTATATAACATTTAATGTGGCGGGCTAGCTTGAGCATTCCCTATACTATAACATGTAGAAAAATTGAGTTCAAGCTGGCCCGCCACATTTTTAAATATCAACGTAATGAAATTCTGTTTTCACCATTCGATTAAGCTTCGTTTGTGCTCATATGTGCCCGAAAATGATTGATTCACACAGGTTAGATTATTATTATTATTATTATTATTATTATGACGCATTTAATCTTTCGACAAGTCCGTTACTGTATTGGTTTGTGAATCAAAACAATAATGCTTTACCACATGAAATAGTCTATAAAACTCTTAACTTTTTAGAAAATTGTTCTTGTTTGGGCAAATATGAGCACAATCGAATGTTGAAAACAGAATTTTGTTATGTTTTGTCTTTCAATATGTGGTGAACTAGCTTGAGCTCTATTTGGATCGCCTTGATTAAATTATATCTGAAAGGCTTAGGTTCACAGCACTAACATTCATGTTCAGGCACATATGAGCACAAACGAAGAACAAACAAATGGTGAAAACAGAATATTGTTACATTTATATTTCAAAATGTGGTGAGCCAGCGTGTACTCTATTTTTCTAAAGGTTATAATATAGGAAAGGCTCAACTCGGCCCGCCACATTTAATGTTATATAACATCCCTAATTTTAGAGCACAAATGTTCATTTTCGGGCATATATGAGCACAAACCAAGCAAAAAATAATGGCGAAAACAAAATTTTGTTATGTTTTGTTTTCAATTTGTGGCGGGCTAGCTTGAGATCTAGTTAAATTGCCTTCAATAAATGTTATATAAAAGGCCTATGTTCACAGCACTAACGTTCATGTTCAGGCACATATGAGCACAAACGAAATAAAAATGAGTGGTGAAAACAGAATTTCGTTACATTGATATTTAAAAATGTGGCGGGCCAGCTTGAACTCAATTTTTCTACATGTTATAGTATAGGGAAGGCTCAACCTAGCCCGCCACATTAAATGTTATATAGCACGCCTTATTTTAGAGCACAAGTATTCATTTTCGGGCACATATGAGCACAAACGAAGCTTAAACGAATGGTGAAAACAGAATTTCGTTACATTGATATTTAAAAATGTGGCGGGCCAGCTTGAACTCAATTTTTCTACAGGTTATGATATAGGGAATGCTCAAGTTAGCCCGCCACATTAAATGTTCTCTAGATTTTCTAATTTTAAAGCACAAATGTTCATTTTCTTGCACATATGAGCACAAACGGAGCACAATGGATTGACTGAAATACATTTTGTTATGTTGTGTTTTTCAATATGTGGCGGGCTAGCTTGAGCTCAAGTTGGCCCACCACATTAAATATTTTTTAAATTGGCCAGTATCACAGCACAAATGTTCATGTTCGGGCACATATGAGCACAAATAGATCACAAACGATTAGACAAAAAAAATTATTTTTTTCAGCAATTTTTCAATATGTGGCGGGCTAGCTTGAGCTCAAGTTGGCCCGCCACATTAAATATTTTTTAAATTGGCCAGTTTCACAAGCACAAATGTTCATGTTCGGGCACATATGAGCACAAATAGAGCACAAACGATTAAAATAAATATATTTTTTTCGGCAATGTGGTGGGCCAACTTGAGTCACGTGTTTACTCCCTCCCCCCCATCACTTTCTACCCCCAACCCACAGAGAATAAAGTTATTTTTGGATGTGTGGTCACAAAATGATTCAAGATCAGTTGAGCGCCCAGAAATGCACCCGTTAGTAGAGGAGGAAGGGGACTAATATAACGAAGAAACTATTATTTATGTATATTTTTCTAATAGCAAGTTTTGGGACTTTGTGTTTAACGATAAACCTTTAAAATAACAAGTCATAGGTCTGGTCTTTTGCTTAGTATACGCTCAGTGCGGTCTATTATAATAATTGTACTTATTATGGTTTAGGCTTCAAGTAAAATTATATGCGATCTTTAGGGTTGGGTGAGGGAGAAACAGCCCCCCTGTTCCCTCTTGAGTTTTCCACTTTTCAAATAAATAATGTATATAAATTATATTTACTATAAGGCTGAAACCAGGATGGAATTTCTGAGGGGCTTGTGTTAGTAAATTATTATTATTATTATTAGCACCGCATCTTACTACCCGTTCGGGTTATACGCACTTACGCTAATGTGTGATGGTAGGGTGATTGTGAGATGAAATGAAGGACCTACAGTTTAACGTGGAATCCGAACCACGGTGGAGGCCTAGCATTCCTCACATTCACAAGATGTCTTGTCAAAGGTGAAGGAAGGGTTTGGTAATCAAATAAGTCTTTGCCGGGACCGAGGATCGAACCCCGGCCGCCAGCATAGAAGTCTGACACCTTACCCCTAGACCACCAGGTCACCGTGTTAGTAAAGGGTATGAAAATGTATTAAAATATTGCAGTTATATTTCGAACTACAGTTGCAGAAGCTACTAAAACAATTTATATAGAAATAATACTAGGTATAGTGGGATACCTGTGGTTGCTTATGCACAAAAAAAAGCCCTCCTTAAAACCCTTTAGTGTGCGCCCGCCTTAGGTTCATTTTCCCCTTCCACTACTATCCGCTACTTTTCGTGGAACTGCTAGCATAGCTCTGATTGGCCGTTCGAGAGTACTAGCGACCGCCTACTGTTAACAACCTCTGTCGGCTCTAATACTGGCATTAGTTGACTTGACACTATAACAAAAGAAGAAGTCTAAGTGAAACGAAATACCCGTGTTAAAATGTGCTCAGTATTTTTTTATCTATATCCTTTAAACACATCCTTGGCTTATGAATTGGAAAGATTGTTTTCTGGATCCTTTCCTTCAAGAGGACAAACTTCCATTGTTAAGGGTGAGTGATTTAAAAAAATCAAATTTTGTAGATATTTAAAAACCCTTTAATTTGTCGGTAAATTGTAGTTTTGCTACTTATTAGGTGTAACTACGTTATGTTTTAAGATTATTTAACATTCTTGAAAAAAGTCTTGCGACTCCCTTTTTTCGTAGTTTCACATTTAGACACATTTAAAAATAATAAATGAAATAAAAATTACATAATTTATAGGCCGCTCGTGAATTTAACACAATTAGTTTTTACTAAAAAATATGAAAACGTTCTTCGTAAAGTTATCAAAGTTTCATTTTTCCATACGCCAAGTCATATGACGTGTGTATCACTTTAGATTATCAATGCTCATAGGCCTAATAGTAAGATACATTTATCACTCTTTAAATTTAAAAAACGTGTATTTTCTAAATACAATACTTAGTATAACTCATTGATTGAAAATGCGGCAACGTGAGCGTGATACCATTGTTTTTTTTAAAAGTCAAGATGTATTCTTTTATCAACATAGGCTATCAAACTTTTTGTTGTATAAAATGATATAGTATTGAGGTAACCTGAAAGTGTCCCATTATTCCTTCTAACGTTGAACATGGTCGAAACCGACGCGTCGGGACGCGGGCTTAAGTTACACCAAACTTTCTATGAAAATTTACTTGAAAGGAAGTTTAGTGATTATTTTTCACAACCCAGATCCCAATAATTGTATTCATACACTTTCACAGCATCGGTGAGCACGCATACTAAACGTCAAGCTCTAGTCCGACTTGTGGGGGTTCAAACTCCAATTGGGTGTACTGAATCCACCCCGCCCCTCTACCCTCACCCTTCCAACATATTTCCCACTTTCCCTCGACGCAAATATTGGTAAATTTTCTAAAATATTTATCTTAATCGTTTGGTGCTTATGGAATAAAAGTGTTAATTTTCTGGTATATTTTAGAAATCTAGAAAATATGGATCTTATAAAATAGTTTTAAAATAGTTAATTGCTCTTTAGGATGACTTGTAGTGTGGTCTAGTCCATTGATATGTGCAAACCTTTACCAGTAACAGTTGAAATAATCTATATTGTTTTGTTAGGGATTGTATATTCTCTACCTCAATTTATTCAGGCTCTTGTTTGTGTTAAGGTCATTCGACCATAAAAACTTTATTGCACTATTTTAATAAGTGTATAAATATAAGCTTTAAATATTAATTCATTGATTTCAAATCATTACAGTTCTTGAGTTATAAGTAGTCAAACTTACTATTTTATCCATTTTACATACTAATTTTGAGGTAAAATAGTTAATGTATGGGGATTAAATTTATTCTAGCTAGACATGCATATAAAGTGTATGCAATAAAGTACTAACAATATTTTAAATAAAATTAGTTTTTAATTTCTAAGCTATTTAATAGTTGTAAAATTACATAATTTTTGATCTTATATACATACTTTTCGTTTTATACCCCGATACTTTTGATTTTATATCATTTTGTAGTACCTAATGTCGTTATTTCAAATTTGTTTGGTTTATTAGTCTAAATACTCTTTATTTTATAATTTACACTGCGTTGATCAATCCAAACGTGTTTGTCATGTCCCTTTCCTGCAACGTCTTGTTTTACTGTACCTACCAATAACTCAGACTAGCGGAACAAGGAGGGATCGGGCTAACCCGTTCTACAGTAGCCTCATGGCTTGTTTGGTGCTGACTGACAGCTCACAGCTGACTTCCGACAGTCAACATTTAGGTATATACAGTAGCCCCATGGCTTCTTTGGTGCTGACTGACAGCTAAAAGCTTTGAAAAGTTACCAGACCAATTTATGTATCCCTACGCCGAACCATATGATCTGCAAAAACATGACATTGTGTTTAGCAGCTGTCACTTATGACAGATAAAATTTAGGTAAATACCTAAATGTTGTCTGTCGGAAGTCAGCTGTGAGCTATCAGTCAGCACCAAAGAAGCCATGCGGCTACTGTACGTAAATTTTGACTGTCAGAAGTGACAGTTGCTAAACACATGTTTTTGCAGATCATTTGGTTCGGCGTAGGGATACATAATTTGGTTTGGTAACTTTTAAAAGCCGTCAGCTGTGAGCTGTCAGCATCAAAGAAGCCATGGGGCTATGGCTTTATTTATGGTTCAAACAATATCAAAATTAAGATAAAAGTACACATTAGGAAGCTGTGTAACCATAAAAAGCACTTCAGGGAGCTTCTAGAGGTGTATAATATTTATAATTTTTCCTAGCATTCAGCAGTTAAGGTATTAGTTAAAAAAACTTCAGATAGCTTCTAAAGTTGTTTAGTATGTATAATTTTTCCTAGCCATCAGCGGTTAGGGGGTTATGTTGAAAAAAAAAACACTTTTGAAAGTTTCTAGAGATGTTTAATATTTAGAATGTTTCCTAGCCTTCGGCAGCTATGGTGTTATGTCGCAAAAAAACAACCACCTCGGATGGCTTTTAGAGGTGTTTAATATTTAGAATTTGACCTAGCCTATGGCAGTTAGGGGGTTATGTTAAATAAAAACTCTCAGATGGCTTCTAGGGGTGTTTAATATTTATAATTTAGCCTCTGGCAGTTAGGGGGTTATGTTGCAAAAAGAAACCACTTCAGATAGCTTCCAGAACTGTTTATAATTTTATTTTTTAAATCTAGCTTCCGGCAATTGGGGGGATGTGTCCACCAACCCCCCCGCTCCCCCTCCTGAAGTTATTGGCTGGCTATAGCCATTGGCACGTAATAAACTCATAACAAACGTAGGAGATATAATATATATGGCGTATGTATTATTTGCTAAATACATAGTAGCTCTCTACTTGTTGGAGTTGGTAAGGAACTGTATAATACATTTAAATTCACCACAAAGCTTTGATTTGAATTACGGCCTCCTTAAATAATTACTAATTAATATCAACACAAAAGCTGCAAATCATTTTAACTACGGGGGTGTTCGTATGGAGGAGAATACGCTTTAATTAATTTAAATTGGTTGAAAAATGATATCTGTACACTAGAATAAAATTGACCCCGGGATCTTAGCGCGTCAATGTTCTATCAGTGAGCTATCCAGGATTCGTTCCACGCTCATGATCTCATATCCGCGCGAAATGACGATATAAAAGTGTAGTCAGTATAGTCAGTGCAGACTATAACTTATGTAAATATTATGGTATAGGCCTTTATCAAAGGTACAGCTGTAGATCACATTGTTTGACGTATGAATTAGTTAACCCATTTCTAGTAGCTTTTCTAGCTTCCTATTATTATTATTATTATTATTATTATTATTATTATTATTATTATTATTATTATTAGCACCGCGTCTTACTACCCGTTCGGGTTATACGCACTTACGCTAATGTGTAATGGTAGGGTGATTGTGAGATGAAATGGAGGACCTACAGTTTAACGTGGAATCCGAACCACGGTGGAGGCCTGGCATTCCCCACATTCACAAGATGTCTTGTCAGAGGTGAAGGAAGGGTTTGGTAATCAGATAAATCTGTGCCGAGACCGAGGATTGAACCCCGGCCGCCAGCACAGAAGTCTGACTGACACCTTACCCCTAGACCACCAGGTCACCAGCTTCCTATTTAAATCAGTCTAAATCATACATTCAACTTATCCACTAAGAATGTTAGTTTGAATTACAGCTTCAACTCGGAACCCACTGTTGTTTGTTGTTCCGGGGCCTGGTTACCAGTGGTTCATAGAATTTATTGCTTTATGTCCCAGGCCCTTGTTACCACTGGTTCATAGTATTATATTTCTGTCCCGGGCCCTTGTTACCACTGGTTCACAATCCTGCTATTATTTATGTCCCGGTGCCTGATTAACAATATTCCATAATTTGATATCCCAGGGCCTTGTTACCAATGGTTCATAATATTATATTGTTTTATGACCCGGGGCCTTGTTACTGTTGGTTAATAATATTCCATTATTTGATGTCCCGGGGCCTTTTGTTACCACTGGTTCATAATCTACTATTGCTTGATGTCCCGGGGCCTGGTTACATGAGTAGGACATGACTTGTACCAACTGGTTGAACTCGTGCAAATGTGGACAAAATGATCGACAGCCAACTGATTAACCCAAAAAGACCAACTTAAATTGATGCCTTACTAATCAATGATGTTTTAATCCACACAATTAGCATACAACCCGAATAGGAAGTAAGAGGCTGTGCTTAAAAAAATACACCTACAAGCATACTTTGTCTATATTCTAATATAAACACAGCGAACGTTGTTCACACGAACGAAACTGTTGAGAAAATGGCGATCCTATGGTCTGGTACTACCTTATCTCGACCAGGCGCATGTATGCGCATTGCGCAGTGCAACGTTTGACAAGTTGGAGGCGCAGAAAACGATTACATGGCACAGAAAGCAGTCGTCCGATCAGAAAACATCAAACTAATTTGATATTTGCGCTTTCAGCTTTCTGATACGCGCGCCGATCATTTAGGTATTTGATCATCTTGCAGCGCTGCTAAACTACGTCAGAAAGCAGCGCTACAACCTACTACGTGTAATGCGGCCTTAACAGTGAAGTTCCTTATCGGAAATAAAGAGGTAGTGCTATGACAACACTGCTGTGAACAAAATGGTGGCAGTCCCAGCTTACTTTCCAACTCCTAGCAAGGGTTTCGGTTTCACATCCCGTGTAGAGATGTGAAAAAAAATATCGATACTTTACTAACATCGATATTTTCCTTTCGTTACAAGTATTATTTTACTAGATTTTTTTACGATACTTTTACTGATATTAGTTCTCACATTCCGGTATCGAATTGGTATAGAAAGAAACAACTTTTTTGCTATTTAATGCCACTATTTCTAAATCTCACTCATTTTCTGCATGACAAGCAAGAAGCAACTCTAGCGTTCAATCTGTTAGCTTATCACAATTCATAGTTCTTTCATCTTTGTTTATTAATACAACCTCTTGAGTAGTTGACAGAAGAGTGGCGACCAGTCTACTTCCCCTTCCTTTATCAATAAGCACGGTCATCACAAACTAAACAAAAGAAGAGTTTGTACTCAGGGAGCTCCAAGCAGACGAAGCAGAAACGTTTATGTTCAGATGTGGCGTCCTTTTTTCTACTGTTTGTCTATAGTTAATAATCTATCTTGATAAGAGTATATAAACTGACAAATGTAGTTTTAAAAATGGCACCTCCAAAAATTAAATTATAAAAGTTGTTTAAGAAGTTGGAACCCGCCTTGGTGGCGTAGTTAGCTAACGCGCTATTTTCGTGTAGGACTAGACTGCCGAGGATGGGGAGATCGAGTTTCAAATCTCGGTTGGGTGAAATGAGGGTGGTTTTCCCTAAACGGGTTTCCACGCAAATGCGGGTTGTCTTCCTCTAAATTCACACTTCCCAATTCCTAGCCCTCCTAGCCCGTTAGCGTAATTAGTACTTAAGCGGATAACCCGAATATATAGTAAGACGTGGTACTTAAAAAAAGTTAAATGGCGGAAAAGCATCTTATAAAATTTGTTTTAAAGTATTAAAAACCATTATAATTTTCAGTGTTTTAAATAAAAATAAAAATACAATGATGACGCAAGAGTTAAGATTTTTTTTGTAACACCATGTTTTACTACCTGTTCAGGCTATAAGCATATGTACTAATTACACTAACGGGTTAGGTATTAGGAAGGCATACTTTAGAAGAAATGCATCAGCATTTGCGTGGGAGGAGAATGGAGAGCCAATTAGAGAAAAACCACCCTCAGTGCACTCAACCGGGATCGAATCCCAGTCTACCCTTCTTCGGCAATCTAGTCCAACACGAGATTAGCACGTTAGACAGGGTTGCCACGCACCTGGAAAACAGGGAAAACCGGGAAAAGACAGGGAATTTGTTTGTGTCTGGAAAAAACCGGGAAAACA
>CABEEJ010008991.1:0-20842 GCA_901482245.1 Timema douglasi
ATAGAATGATGTCATTTAATAGTCACAACACACTGCTATAGGAGCGTAGAATGGATCTTTGGGAATAGAATGATGTCATTTAATAGGAGGGTCACAGTAAAATTTGTATAGTCATTTGTATTTTCCTCCTCTCCTGTTTGTACTCCTACTGCCGGACAATTCCAGTCAAGAATGCTATACACCCATTAGGTTTCTGAAGTTACAATAATTTATATTAGACTATTAAATACAAATAACAATGCATCGTTTTCTCATAAAACTCAGTTTGGATCTGATTTATCTATTTATCCATTTTAAAACCAAACTGTAATATATACACACGGCAATAACTTCCTAATCTAATTCTCAGCCAACACTTTCTCGCAGCCGATACTTTCTTATTAACCTTGTTTTTTTAAATTCCATCATTCGACACAGAGATGCAGTGAAGTTTCACTTCCGCGCTCGATTGGTTCCTGCTCTTGTGATAATTAGTCCGGGAGGAAGTGACGGTGTTCTGGTAATTAGTCTGTACTTGTCGAGGAAGTAACTCCCCTGCCCGGCGAGACTGGTCCAACAACTCATGTCATGCCCGGATTATTTCGCGAGCAGAAAGACTCAATCACGACCGCAGTTCCGGACTAACGACTTGGTGACTCCGAGCAGAGTTGCATCTTAACTTGACGTGACGTCACGGGTACGCGACTTACTATTTATTATTACTACAGTTATATAAAGTGCACTATCTGAACCGACTAATTATATCAGCACACCAGAAGTTCTATGAGCGAGCACGAAAGTGCCTACCAATTTTGACGGGAAAGGTATTCTCATATACCTTCAAGGTTTTTTAACATGTCCAAATCGATATGGGACTGACCCGCCTCGGTGGCGTAGTTGGCTAACGCGCTAGTCGTGTTGAGCCCGACTGCTGAGGACGGAAAGATCGAGGTTCGAATCTCGGTCGGGTTAACTTTTATTTTCTAAATGGTTTTCCACTCTCCCTCCACGTAAATGCGGGTTCACTCCCTCTAATTCAACCTTCCCAATTCCTAATTAATTAGCGTAATTAGAACTTAAAGCGTATAACCCGAACGGGCAGTAAGACGCGGTGCTAAATAATAATAATAATAATAATAATATGGGACTGACGAATTTACTTCTCCGAAG
This sequence comes from Timema douglasi, assembly GCA_901482245.1. Classification (NCBI taxonomy): domain Eukaryota; kingdom Metazoa; phylum Arthropoda; class Insecta; order Phasmatodea; family Timematidae; genus Timema; species Timema douglasi. The sequence goes on from CABEEJ010008991.1 coordinate 1,150, forward strand.
GAAGTTGTGCTACGGATTTTTATTGCTTAAGAAAAATCCGTAGTCCTCGGCTGGGTGTGAACTCACGAGCATCGGATCCTGAGGAAAGTACTTTACCCCAAGACCTCCAAGGTCAACGAGACGTACTTAAGGCGCTATAATAGTCGATCGGAAACTCAAGAAACCCAGTGGGCTTATAACGTTCCTTGAGTGAAGGTAGAGACGGAGAAGATATAATTGTAGATGAGATGTACCCGTATTTTCATTGTGGGAGAGTGCTAAAACAATACGCCTGGCAGGATTTGAACCTTGACCTTACTTATCAGCACTAAATCAAATTAGACGAGACTGACGCCTTTTCCCGCGTAGCTATTGGTATGTATTTCTTAATGAGGGTATATTAATATTACAACTTAATATATCAGCAAATATCACGCGCTCTATTATTATTACTATCACTACCTCTTACTACCCGTTCGGGTTATACGCACTTACGCTAATGTGTAATGGTAGGGTGATTGTGAGATGAAATGGAGGACCTACAGTTTAACGTGGAATCCGAACCACGGTGGAGGCCTGGCATTCCCCACATTCACAAGATGTCTTGTCAGAGGTGAAGGAAGGTTTTGTTAAACAGATAAATCTATGCCGGGACCGAGGATTGAACCCCGGACCCCCAGCACAGAAGTCCGACACCTTACCCCTAGACCGCCAGGTCACCTCACGCGCTCTAAAGCTATATACCGGCGTTGCGTGTGGTCTACCTTTACGGAGAGATTGGGGGTTCGAATCTCAGTCGAATGCACTAGGGATAGTTTCTAAAGTGGGGCCTGCTCCTCATCGTCTTACCCTGCTGTACGTACATTTATCCTAAATCACCTTCTACATCCCTCGCACTTTATATTATTACATCTTATAGACGCCCACATCAATGAGCATGCGGACTTGACGCCAGGCTCGTCTACTTTAGTTTTACAGTACCAAGGAGGTCGGGGTTCAAGTTTCGTCAGGGTGCGCTGAAGGTTTTTTTCTCCTTAAATTATTTCCCCACCCTCGCTCCACGCAAACGTGGGTATATTTCCTCTTCAATCCACCTTTCTCCTGCATACCTCATTAGCTTGATTAAAAGTGAGTACAATCCGTAGTTTAAAGATGAGGTTGAAACGACAAAGTTGTCTCAATGTTATGATACAGTAGTTATTCAACAATCAGAGGACCGTATTTCAATGACTAACTCTACAAACACGCATACATTAAACTGTAGTAGTTAAACAAACATAGCACCGTATATATAGGCTAGTTTGACAAACTCGTCACAAAGTCATACATGAAACCGTAGTTTTATAATATTCAGGGCACCGTACTTTGCTATTGCTTGTAGCTATGTACCACAGGCTGAATTAATCGTGGCAATAGCTGCATTTTTTTTAGGGGTTAGTTTGACAAACTCGTCACAAAGTCATACATGAAACCGTAGTTGTATAACATTCAGAGCACCGTACCTTCCTGATGGCCGCTGTGGTGAACCCTGCCTGCTCCAGTTCCGCCTGTAGGTACAGTCTGTGCTGCTGCGACGGGGCGGTGTCCAAGAAGGTGTTGAGGAACCTGAGGCCAGCCGCCTGAAGTTCCGGGCAACCCCCCGCGCTGATCAACATGCCTACCAGGAACCGGAACCGGACTGGTTCGCCGAACCGGAGCCTGAGGGTGGATAGGGCCTCGGATACGGGGGTGTGGCCACACCCAGGGGGTTCGCACGCCCTCGTCAAGAGCTGGAGGGTTGAGAGGGGGATGTCGAAAGTTCGATATAGTCAGTGTTTATAAAACAGAAGGAGAAATGTCTCCCAGAAAGTGGAACACATCTTGACTCACCTCTATCTCACATCACACGTACTGACTCACCTGTATCTCACACCACACGTCCTGACTCACCTCTATCTCACGTCACACATCCTGATTCACCTCTCTATCTCACATCACATGTCCTGACTCACCTCTATCTCACGTCACACGTCCTGACTCACCTCTATCTCACGTCACACGTCCTGACTCACCTCTATCTCACATCACAATGTCCTGACTCACCTCTATTTCACATCACACGTCCTGACTCACCTCTATCTCACATTACATGTCCTGACTCACCTCTATCTCACGTCACACGTCCTGACTCACCTCTATCTCACATCACATGTCCTGACTCACCTCTATCTCACGTCACACGTCCTGACTCACCTCTATCTCACGTCACACTCACCTCTATCTCACGTCACACTCACCTCTATCTCACGTCACACTCACCTCTATCTCACGTCACACNCACACGTCCTGACTCACCTCTATCTCACATTACATGTCCTGACTCACCTCTATCTCACGTCACACGTCCTGACTCACCTCTATCTCACGTCACACGTCCTGACTCACCTCTATCTCACGTCACACGTCCTGACTCACCTCTATCTCACATCACACGTCCTGACTCACCTCTATCTCACATCACACGTCCTGACTCACCTCTATCTCACGTCACACACCCTGACTCACCTCTATCTCACATCACACACCCTGACTCACCTCTATCTCACGTCACACTCACCTCTATCTCACGTCACACTCACCTCTATCTCACATCACACGGCCTTACCTCGAGTGCCACGACCCTGGATTTGCTGACGTTGCTCATGATGCAGACGGCGAGGGTGAAGAGGCCGGCGGGAGATGATGACAGCCTCCTCGCGGCGTCCGGGCACCTGAGGCAGCTCTTGAGGCACTGGAGGCACGAGTGCTCGTCCAGCAGCACCCTGCGCAACAAGGGTGGAGGGCAGCGGGCCTGCTGGGCGGCCTGACTCAACTGCACGGCACGCAGAAGCTCTAGGAGCAGCGTCACTCCGTCCAGGGGGTCGCCGACGAACTCTTGCACGAAGCTGTGAGAGAGAAGTGTCGAGGTAAAACCGGTGGTCACTTGGTCCAAGGGGTCGGGTTCACAAGGATCTGGGTTCAATGGTATTCAACCTGGGGTACGCGAAGACATCTTAGGGGGTACGTGACATTAAATATATATTTATCGTTTAATATTTAATATAATAGTTTGTATTTAATTTATTTCAGTATGTGTAGATTATATAATAGTGCAATAACTTTTGGGGAATAAAGTTGAAGGTAAACTATATCTTGGGGTATACGAACAAAAAAAGTTGAATAACACTGACCATGGAAGGGGTGGTCCAGGTTCAAATCTCATTCGAGTTTACTATGGTGATTTTCTCATCACCTTCCTACGCTAATGCGGGTGCTCTTCTCTCCCCTATAGAATATATTAAACCGCTGAATAACTCTTGTGTTCAAACGTACCTACCAACTTGTTTTTATATTTTGTCACCGCGTCTTACTACCCGTTCAGGTTATACGCATATCTACTAATTACCCTAATATATTAGAGGCGAGTAAGGTTAAATTTAAGGAAGTTGTACCCTCATTTGTTTGGAGACCCAGTGAGAAACCGTTTAGGAAACACCACACTTGGTACACCCAACTGGGATTCGAGCCACGCTCTGTCCGTCATCGGTAGTATCAGTCTATTGCCAAGAGTGATGCCTTAGACCGTTCGACCATCGAAGCGGGTAACGCACGTTTTAAAACAAAGCAGCGTTTTAACGAACCGAGTTTGTAGATTCCTCGGCGTCCGCGGTGTTCCAGTCCACGGAACTCACTGATTGGCTACGTTCAACAAACTAGAATATTTATTGGTTTGAAAAATAAAATATGACCAAGACGTGAGAATCGAAACCGTGGCGTTTGGTTTAGCGCACTAATGCTCTCACACTTGAGATAGCCAAGTTCGTATACTGCCTAGGATGAATTTTTTTATAAACCGCAACATTATTCGACAGTAGGGAGGATAAAAACTATAATATTAAAATATTATTTTAAAAAAATATTCAGTGTAACCTGCTTGAGTATCAATTCCGGGTTTTATCGAATATATATATATACTCCATTTAACCTGCATCTTACCTTGATTGGTTATACTATGGTACAGGTTATAAGATAGGTCCCATAGTGCAATAGCTGAAGGTAAGGCTGTCACCTCTCAGGGCGAACATGGTGTACAGAGCGTAGTTAAATCAAACAGAGATTTAAAAAAATATTTGAGCCAGTATTTCAAAAGATGTACACAAATTTAATTTGTTATAGTTTTCCAAAGGTTTCGAGAATACACCCCCCCAAATCACTAGATCTGTTATAAAACTGACGCTTTTTTAATAGGGGTGGATTTGGCTTCAAAACAAATATCAACTTCGACTTCGCTTCGGGGGAAAAAAATTCAGCTATCGAAAATATTACAAATCTTCCCCAATAATGGTCAATCGTTGACATCCATATGGGAAAATTCTGAAGTAATTGAATTTTAAGTTGTGGTATAACTTGATTTATCAAAATAAAAATAAATATTACAAACAGTTGTTAAATAAAACATTTTTCTAAATAATTTTAGTACATAAAGTAATATAAATAATAAAAATATAATAGCTTTTTTTTTCAATCATAAAACAACAATCAACAAAATAATATCCAAACTTCGATTCGACTATCGAGAATATTTCATAAATTCGGTTTGAAGTGAAAAAAATGGACTTGTAGACATTTCCTAGTTTTTGATCAATGGCGAATATCTCTCCCTTAGGTACGTTAGTGTTTTCTAATCCCACCGGGAGGCACGTTGCAACCTTCTATACCCCTCAGTGGCACCATCGCACCAGTAGCGGTCAGATATGGAACTAATGGCTGGATTTCAACTAACACCAAAGGCTTTTATCTATTTATTTTCGTGTTCTTTGAGCTCAATGGTCGATATTGGAACTTACAATACCCCCCTCCCCCCCCGCTCCCCTCACCCGAAGATACAGTTTGTTGCGAGCCTTGAGGTGGGTGTGACGGCGATGATGTGGGTGGAGGTGTCGGTCCGGTCCGGTGACATCTGATCACGACGCCGATCCATCGATCATGGTAAGGACACTCCTACGGTCGCAGATGTCACCCGGGTGCTACGGAATGTGACCTTGTCCTCTGGTGGGCAGTGGGACGGACGGACAAGATCACTGTCCAGAGATACCTCCAGAACGAGAGCCTTTAATTGGCCGACACTTTGCGTGGGCTAGGAATATCTATATGTAGCAGGATTCTGATGGGACGGGCATTTGAGAAAATACAAACACGTATCGCTATTAACATCGGCCTCCCCCGGCAGTGTTTATTCCAACCTCTTCAACCACCCCGTTCCACTGGGAGATATCCTTGTAGACAGGGGTGGACTGGGAGATATCCTTGTAGACAGGGGTGGACTGGGAGATATCCTTGTAGACAGGGAGTGGACTGGGAGTTATCCTTGTAGAGAGGGGTGGACTGGGAGATATCCTTGTAGACAGGGGTGGACCGGGACACTGTTTGTGTGTGTTTGGATGTCTCCTGATATAAATGTATCAGTTTTTATTTCGAGTCAGATCAAAAACAGTATTTCTGTTAAGAATGTGTTATTTCCTGTAGTTAAGTGCTACATTAATGCTCTTGGGGTCTCGTTGTCATGTTCATGAAGCAATAAAATGTACATTCGTTGTTAGGTAAAGAAAGAGAATTCCACCAGTTTGTGAAAGATACGAGACGATACCTCTCCCAAATAGGGCCCTCTCTTCTTGTTCTCGAAATAATTTGCGAATTAATCAATGATGGCTTCTCGTAATATACAGTCTGTAGCAATTGAACGGCAATTATAAAAACCCAGCTGAGTATCCATCCCAGGCTCAAAGCATATTCAGCGCCATAAATAACCTCGCGGACGCTAACAGAAGTTCAAGTTAATAATAATAATATTTAATGGTGTGCGAAGCTTCGAAAAGTCGAAGTCGAAGGTCAGATCTCCTCCGGCTTCGACTTCGACATTTACAATAACCTTCACATATTCGAAAAATTTCGAAGGAAGGATAAAATTTCGATAAATTATCAAATTATTTAATTTTATCTTTCTAAAGATTACATTTTTCACTATTTGAAAATTTTAAAATCGTTACTAAACAGAATTTTAACACCGACTAGTAATTTAACTACCACAATGTAAGCATAGATCAAAAGTGGGTAAGTGTTAATATATTATATTCACTATCGCCAACGTAATTTTGTAAGTAATAAAGATACGCATAAAAAAATAACATCATGATTACTGGTATGAAGCAGAGAAAGCGCTTTAGTTGTGCTAACATCCCAGCTCACGTCTAATTTAGTCCTTAATATTCTATCTCTTTGGAATTATCTGTGACAAATTTACAAGTGCATTTTGACACGGAATATTTTCATAGCTTCTTCGCATTTTCTTTATTGATCAAAATGGCTGATACGGAAAGTGGGAAATGAAAACATAATTTAATTTATAACTATTACTATCAGAGAAATGCAGATAAATACATGTATGTATAAAGTTTGCAAAATAATATTATAAACTTCACGATGTAAGTAAATATTAAATCTTTATTAATAATTTACTAAGCTTAACAGTAAGCTTGTGTACATTAATTATTAATATAAGCCTTAAGTAACAAATAAAGAGATTTTCCTGGTCCTTGTTACTGGCAAGATTTAGAAAAATAGTTAATTTAAAAATTAAAATTATAGTTAAAGTGACAACAACAAATATCCTAGGTAGCTTCGACTTTGACTTTTCTTCACATTTAAAAAGTGGCCTTCGCACACCCCTACTATTATTAGCCTCGCGTCTTACTACCCGTTCGGGTTGTACGCACTTAAGATAATATGTAGTGGGAGGGTGATTGCGAGATTAAATTGAGGACCTACAGTTTAACATGGGATCCGAACCACGGTGGAGGCCTGGCATTCCACACGTTCACAAGTTGTGATTAATACACGTCTTGTCAGAGGTGAGGGAAGGGTTTGGCAATCAGATAAATCTTTGCCGGGACCAAGGATTGAACCCCGGACCCCAGCACAGAAGTCTGACACCTTATCCCTAGACCGCCAGGTCACCTGCTAATTTATAGATTGTGTCGAGATCTTAAGGCGACTGACCTTGGGAAAGCCTGCTTAAGGTCGGTCTTGAGTTTGGCCAACAGCTCCGAGACGGTCGAGAACTGCCTCAGGCTCATCTCGCCCCCGGGAGGGGTGGGCGTCAGTCCCGGGTGTCTGTAGTCTCGCACCGGGGGCGGGGCGGGGGCTGGCTCCTGTTGGTGTCTGACGTTCGGCGAGGGCGGCGTCTTGAGGTTGGTGCTCGGGGGCGGCAGCGTCTTGCTGCGTCCCTCCTGATCCCCCGTCCCGCCCCCGTACAGCGGCGGGGCAGCGTTCTGGCGGCGGCCCCATTTCCTCAGGGACAGGGCGTAGTCCTCCGGGTTGTAGATGGGGGGGCGCTGCAAATCATGCTGAAAACAAGACAGGAATCATGTTTTAAGGTGCTAGAATAGTCAGATATAAATTACTAAACGCCAGAAATATGTAGCGTTCCTGGATGTATCTGTGCGGCAGTAGGAGAACAAATAGGGGAGAGGGAAAATGACAGTACTGTGTGTGTTGTGACCCTCCTATTAAATAGGCTTACCATACGTCCCAATTTGACCGGGACTATCCCAGGTTGAAGGTCTATTCCCGGCGCTAAAGGGGCGGAGGGGAAAGGAGGGGGGGAGACAGTACACAAAAGTCCTGTAAGAGTTCGCTAAAGGATAGTAAAGGTAAACAGCTATTGCCCACGAAAGTGTGTTAAGCGAGGTAATGATTCAAAACTGTGGACAGCATGAGTTTGAAAAGTAGGTATTAAAAAAAAGCCTTCCTCGCAGAGGCAAAAATCAAGTACCAAACGGCTCTGAGCTGATTCACCATATGTTTGAAATACATTTAAAATATATTAAAAAAAATTAAAACCCTTCCTTCACCTCTGAGAAGACATCTTGTGAATGTGGGGAATGCCAGGTCTCCACCGTGGTTCGGATTCCACGTTAAACTGTAGGTCCTCCATTTCATCTCACAATCACCCTACCATTACACATTAGCGTAAGTGCGTATAACCCGAACGGGTAGTAAGACGCAGTGCTAATAATAATAATAATAATAATTGTACTTCTCAGAGGGGAAATGTTAACTTCTAAACTATGTTTACAAGTCAATATATTATGTTTAGGGTCATTATATGTAGTTTTGTTCGTTCCAGTAAACAACAGACTCGGGGACTGTTAAAGATCTTGTTAATATTTAACCTAAGCGCAACATCTGGTTGGCGATATCTCGGCTAATTTGGCAGCCCCCTTAAGTGCTCCTCGTCTTGCCATCATTCCGGACGATCCGCATATTTACACTAATGAGGTAGGAAGAGGGGATAAACTCACATCTGCACGGAGAGAGAGAAAGAGAGAGAGAGGTGAACCATCCAGGGAGATTCCCCCGCGGTATACCTCACCGGGATTTTAATCTCGACCTCCATTTCACCGTAAAATCAGACCGGACGCCCTGGTCCGCGTGCACACCAGTGCGGGCTGTTAGTTGTTTTAACCTTCCAACGGACATTTGGAGCACCTTTTAGATAATACAAACTTTGTTCTGTCAACATTTATAACATTTTTACTATATTATTATTGTTATTTTATAGTTATTGATAATATCTGTCAAAAGTGACATCTGCAGATAACATGACTTGACGTATGGATATGTGAGAGTAGATTTAGCAACATTTCTGGCTGTCATGTATGTTAATTAGTAAAACCATTATTTGGCTATACTAATTAATAGTAATGACGGGAATGTCTTTATAAAGGAGACTACAGTTAAATAAATTTAAATTAGTTGAAAAAAATGGACACACGACAATCGAACCCTAGACCTTCGGCCCAGCGCGCTAATGCTCTACCAATGAGTTATCCAGGATTCGTCCCATGTTCAGGGTAACTTTTCACTCTTAATTTAAGGCAGAGTCTGTGAGGGACGTGTGTAAGTCATAGACTGCCATGAGTTGATACCACAACGACTCGGGAGGGCTGTTATGTTGACAAGTGTACAACACAAGACTCTAAATAAAGCGAATTTCAATGAATATCAACAATTGAGGCACCACCTCTGTGGTCTAGTGGTCAGAGGTCCCTGGTTCGATCCCCCGGCACTTCAGTAAGTCTGCTACTTGGACAAACTCAGCCTCGTGACGACAAATAAGGAGCTACTTGTATAAAACCAATTGTAGCAGCTCCGGTTTAAGAAACTGAGATTAACGGGCTCATTGTGCTGACCACATGACACCCTCTATCCACAAATGTCGGCTCTGTCCGGTATGGCTCGTTCGTAGGCTCACACCATGGGGCCATCACCGCCGTGTTTGTATGGAGGAGACAACAGTAATATAATACCACCCCCTCCCCCCTCACAGCCTACTAAGCTAAGAGTCCCAGGTTCGACAGCCTTGTATAGTACAAATATTTATCACGGGTCGAATTGGGCTTTATCCAATACACGGTGGTTAATTAAAGGTCACGGGAACAGATGTTGTGTTTGTAAGCACTTTCTCGCACGCTCATAGAAATTCAGTGGGGAAGAGCAGTTCGGAGAACCAGTTCACTTTATGAACTACCCTAGTACACGGGATTAACAGATGGTGAGAGCAGCACTAACCAGCCGAAGGTTTATGTTTATCATGTGGCATATATGACCGGGAGGTCCGGTCCCCTCAAGTGTAGCACAAAGCGTTTCCTGGGGTACACCACAGGAGGTTGTATACACGTCGTATCCACAACGAGATCATGTGATGATAGTGATTAGGAAGTTGCGGAGCCGGTGTGAAACTCAACCTAACATAACCTAACCCTTGTGACCGTTGGCATCATTGCCCAAGATACCGGCCGGGGAATCGAACCCGGGACCCCTACACGTCTCGTAGCCAGGTACACTGACCACTGCACCACGGGGGCGGTTAGACGAAGGAATGAGCGCATGGCCAAGGTTGAAGGGATGGAAGTCACATCAGATCGACCTTTTTGTTGTTGATTTAAGAAGAGTAAGAATCTAATAGATGGGGGTAAGGGTAGTTCGGGATTCAAACCTAGACCTCCCCACCACCAGCAATACAGTCTGCTAAGAGTTCAACACCTCAGACCTTATGGCCATGGTGCAGGTTTATTAATTTAAAAAATATTTCGTCAGTAAGTAAACAAAACTAAGTGAAATGTAATAATTGTCCTTACAGTAATCACTTTATTTATTAAACTGGCGGCCGGGGTTCAATCCTCGGTCCCGGCAAAGATTTATCTGATTATCAAACCCTTCCTTCACCTCTGACAAGACATCTTGTGAATGTGGGGAATGCCAGGCCTCCACCGTGGTTCGGATCCCACGTTAAACTGTAGGTCCTTCATTTCATCTCACAATCACCCTACCATTTCACATTAGCGTGAGTATAACCCGAACGGGTAGTAAGACGCGGTGCTAATGATAATAATAATAATTTATTTATTAAAAATCAAATGTGTAAGATTGCAGCATTTTGATGACGTCATCTAGGGTTAATGACCTCAGGGAGAGGGTGCGGGGAGAGAGATGACGTCACCGAAGAAAACTCTGGAAGGTTAGGATGTATGACGTCCCCGGGGATAAAACGTGAAAGGGAGGGGAGTAGTGGGCCAACGACTCTGAAAGCTAAGGTCTTTTCAGTAAACGTGACATTAGAGGCGGGTGGGAATTAAGGTCTTCCTACTAAGAGGTGCACCCCACTCGAATACAACAGGTCAATGACATTACACTAAATTTTAATTTTCACAAACATGTGCGTGTTGGAGGACTTTACTAAAAAAGCCTCCCTCCCTTTCTGAAAAAAAAAATATCCGGGTATGGCTGCCTTTGTTTGATTTGATAAATCAAAAATAGATATCTCTAGACAACAGGGCATATCTATCAACTTGATGAATTCCCAAATCGTAATTTAATTATAATGCAGCTAGCACATAATTATTATAATCCTCAAGTGTCGTTGTGATAAGATTTATTTTACATCCAAAGGTTATTATTCTATATATTGTCTCATTTAATTTGAGACTCAAGATAAACAATCACGGCCACACATAGAGATGTAGGCTAGTTGTGTAATTAAATGTAAACAGTCCGTACTCTTGAATCTCAACCGCTGGGTGTCTAAACTCAATCAGACTTATGTGCTGGCGGCCGGGGTTCAATCCTCGGTCCCGGCACAGATTTATCTGATTACCAAACCCTTCCTTCACCTCTGACAAGACATCTTGTGAATGTGGGGAATGCCAGGCCTCCACCGTGGTTCGGATCCCACGTTAAACTGCAGGTCCTCCATTTCGTCTCACAATCACTCTACCATTACACATTAGCGTAAGTGCGTATAATCCGAACGGGTAGTAAGACGCGGTGCTAATAATAATAATCTAAACTCAAAGAACACGCAAGAAACTGAACAAAAACCCAAGCGGTTATTTTAGATATTAGTTCCACATCTCGCCACTAGAAAGCACTGGTACGATGGCTCTTTATGGTCACCTGACTTAGGTTTTAATTTTTTTTAGCGCCACGTCTAAGAAATGTACCCACATTTGCGTGAAGCGAGAGTGGATAACCGTTTTAGGGTAATCCACCTTTAGTTCACCCGACCGAGATTCAAACCACGATCTCCCTGTCATCGCAGTCCAGTCTAATGCGTGAGGAACGAACGACTTAGGCCCTTCGTCCACCGAGGAGACCGACACCAAAATCACTCGCGACCAAACAACCAATCACCAAGGAAACTTTTGCATCCAAACTATGTTTCCCTCGTTATCGAGGAGAGTACGACTTTAGCGCCGGGCGATACATCGTAAGAAGACCAAACATGTTGGTCGCCAGGTTACAAGTTGCCTGTTAGTCGCACTTGTGGAGCTGTACGCGGTGTTTTATTTCCATTTGTACAAACTTAAGTTTCGATCTTTTCACGTTTTTTCCTGCAAGTTTTCACTTCCGGGTGACTGTTTGGTGGTATTTTGTATTCTTCTTCTTGATAGTTGGACCTACGAGTCGTTAAAGCTCTTCAAAAGTATCCCTACTCATCCTATACGTTTGTTTAAACTTAATAGTGTTCCTAAAATCTATTAAAATTTCAAACCCCCTTTTTTTTCTTCTTCACAATCTGGATGATCCCTAAATTCTTTCCAGGCCTTTTAAGTACATTTAGCCAAACAAACAGGTCCTCATCAGACGACATTCTCGCGAATGATAGAGAATAAGTTTATTATGTAGAGGAGAAACGGGTGACCAGTTGCTCGCGAGGTATCTCGTCGCGTTGGTTTTCTCGGTGGACGAAGGGCTTTAGACCATTCGAACATCAAAGCAGATCTATGAATTCATGGAGGTGATTTGGGTTTATTCACTAGGCTAGCAACTTGTGTTGGTGTTTATTTATACACATTCTACGTCTCAACTAAGATGGGATACACTATAGGTCTTGCGAATCCGTGAATACTTTACACACAACCTTGGAATTCTTCCAAAAGATACTGATCTAATCAGTCTTGTTTTTGTTTTTCTGGTGAAAGCACTTAAGTTTTTCCATCACGGTGATATTCAGTTTATTCACGTGAGCCACGCCTGAGACAGAGAAACATCCTCCTGCCATTCGGGTCTAATTGGGCATACAGTAGTTAGAGCGAGACGGTGGCCGGACCATTCTAGGACGCCGTCAATGGACGTCCTACCCAACGAGATCCTCCTACTGATATTCTCTCACCTGGGCGTCGAAGACATCGTGACCAGAGCTCAGCACGTGTGCAAGCGATGGAGGCTGCTTTGCGCCAGGTCGGGGATGTGGAAGGACCTGGTCTACGTCCCGGGGAAGAGGGTCAGCGAGAAGGAGGTGTACGAGGTGATCAGACAAGCGCCCAAGCTGAGACGGGTCTGCCTGGACAGATCCATGGACACTGACACCTTCATCGACAACGTGAGGAGGTAAGGTGTTCAAGTGGCACAACCAAACGAGGCTCACGATTATTTATCTTTAAAAAAAGGTTTCTCTTCCTCCACCCTCGCCATGCCCTTCATTTCATCATCTTTCCGGGCTATCCGCATAGTTAGGTACACTAATGGAGCATATGACGTATCTCCCAGGTTCTGCCAAGATATCCGCGAACTGAGAGTGACCCCCATCAGCTGGTGCGGGCTGAGCTCCAGACACATCAGGGCCCTCGTCACCCGCTACCCTGACATTGAGACTCTCGGCGTGTCTCTGGGAGAGGAGAGTCCAAGGGAGAGCCTCCAGCTCATTGGTAGTCTCGGGAACCTCAGAAGTCTCGAACTGTTCGGCTTCAACAGCGAGGACTGGGTCGGGGAGTGGAGGGTGCTCGCGGACGGTTGCCCCTCTCTGGAGAGGTTGGACTTTAGTTGCTACGGCCTCAAGGTCACCCCGGAGGACCTCGCCTACTTCCTCTCCAGGAAGAAGGACTGGTTGAGATATCTGAGGGTCACCTGCCCTAGACTGGACAGGGAGACTGTCAAACTCCTGGGCCAGTGCATCACCCTCGAGGAGCTGAGGGTGGTACATATGCCGCAGGACACCCCCGTCGACCTTAGACCTTTGGTGAGGCTACCCAGGTTGAAGAGCCTTGGCCTCAGGTAGGTTGAGGGATTGCCATGCCTCCAGGCAAAAGTTGGGCCATTTGAAATCAGGCCACTCCCTTCCTCCTTTCGTACTACTCTAAGACCTAGTTTTGTCTCGAGTTGGGTTCGGACCAAATTATATTTACTTTATTATTATTATTATTATTATTATTATTATTATTATTAGCACCGCGTCTTACTACCCGTTCGGGTTATACGCACTTACGCTAATGTGTAATGGTAGGGTGATTGTGAGATGAAATGGAGGACCTACAGTTTAACGTGGAATCCGAACCACGGTGGAGGCCTGGCACTCCCCACATTCACAAGATGTCTTGTCAGAGGTGAAAGAAGGGTTTGGTAATCAGATAAATCTTTGCCGGGACCGAGGATTGAACCCCGGCCGCCAGCATAGAAGTCTGACACCTTACCCCTAGACCACCAGGTCACCTATATTTACTTTATCAACGTGTCTTGCTCCCCGTTTGGGCTATCATAATTTATTTATACTACTTAGGTAGTGATAGAAAAGGTAAAATTATACTGGAAATGTAGCCGCATCTGTTCAGAGTGAACGTGAAAAGCCATTTGTAAAAAACACACTTTCAGTGAACCTAGACCTTCCCATCACCATCAAACAATCTACACTCTGACCGATGTGGACTCCCAACATTAGTGTAAATACCTTTTGGTGAACGTCTGAGGTACAGCGCCTAATCAGAAAGTTACACACGCCCCTGCATTGATATGCTAACCTCCCATACTCTACAAGCCTTGGATGTTCCTAAACCTTACAGCAAGGTCAACCAGTGAGTAGCTAGCTACCCTCGCCCGGAAAGGGAAATAAAACCAACTCGGCACCAAACCTTTTTCATTGAACTCAGGACCATGGGCTTGACGTTAAACTCCTGCAAATACCTATAACGTGATTGACTCTGATCTGGAGGTCTGTAGTTTGACCTTGACTGAGTATACTCATCTTCATTTTCCTGACCAATATCGCTAATACCCGCATAGACGGAGAACGTGGAACAATCGTCTAGTTCGTCCAGTTCGGCTTTCAGGTGACGGGGAAACGGGGTATAAACCCTTGACGATTGTATTGAGGGGTCTCACCCCCCAAACGGGTTCCCACACTCTCTCCCCTTAAATGCGGGTACATTTCCTCAAAATAATACCTTTCTCAATCCCTACCTCATTAGTGTGGTTAAATGCAGAAAGTACAGGCGGGTAGTATTACGCGGTGCAAAATATATAAAGATAAATATTGGTCGTATTTAATAATCAATAAACTAACACCCGTTCAGGTTGTATGCAATTATACTAATTACTTTGATGTGTTAGGGATGAGTAATTAGGTCGGATGTATAGAAAGTCACAACTTGAGAATGTGTGGAATACCAGGCCTCCATCGTGGTTCGGATCCCACGTTAAACTGTAGGTCCTTCATTTCATCTCACAATCACCCTACCATTACACATTAGCGATAAGTGCGTATAACCCGAACGGGAAGTAAGACGCGATGATAATAATAATAATAATGTATAAAAAGTGTACCCACATTTGCGTGGAGTGAGAGTGAAACCCCGTTTATGGAAAAGCTTTCTCTAAACACCTGACTGGAATTGGAACCCCGGTCTTCCCATCATGGGCAATCCAGTTTATTGTGAGAGTGACGCCTCACACCATTCAACCATCGAAACGGGTAATCGTGTCTATTGTTTGACAGATATCACCAAGAAGACGGCCAGGCGTTGTCCGACATGTTCCTCTGCGGCGACTGGTCGCACCTGCGCGACCTTCACCTGACCTTCTCCCACAGGATGTCCGACCTAAAGGTGATCTTCCGGAGGTGCCCGCTCCTGGAGCGACTCGACCTTTGTGAAATGAAGCGCTCGACCGGCGGCCCGACGGACCAAGACTTGGAGGAGCTCCACAGGATGGTCCGCCTCCGCTACCTGAGACTGACGGGGCTGAGGAGGATCACCGACCTCGCCGCTGAGCACATAGGAAGATGCGCTGACCTGAGGGAGATCATCATCGTAGGCTGCGTTCATATCACCGACGGTGCCATGGGGGGGCTTGTCAGATGCAGCATGCTGACGCATCTCTCCTTGCCTCTCGACGATTGTTTCGTCACCGGGAGCGGCTTCCATCTGTTCCCGACGCACCTGAAGGGTCTGAGGCACCTGACAGTGACGGACAGCATCGCCAAGGATGTCCTCGGGGATCATGGCGCGAAGGATGCCGTCTTTGGAGATCACCGTCAACCAATCCCCCGTGTTTTGAGTCGGTGCAGTCCCTTACGGTCGGCTGCGTGTGGGAATGACAGTACGGATATATGGCTGCGAAGCCCGGGGAATTCAAAATAGTGATTTAAATACTAATGGTGATAATATTAATAAACGTTTGTGAATGCATTCGCTTTGACTAAGAGGGGAGGCCCCGTCAACTTTCCCTAGTGACGGTAGAGGTGGTTCTCAACAGGCAGCCTGCGAGCCAAATGCGGCCCGCGAAGGATGCCAGTCCGACCCGTGGACCCAACAACCGTGTTTTCCGCCGTACGTCTGACCACCCTATGCTAGACGTGACGGGACAAGGGAGGACGAATGTCCCTGCAAAGGGAAACAGTTGTGCTCGTGGGACGGTATAGCAAACGGTAACTGGTCCGAGTGTAACATGAGGCACTTAGTTTTAGTCCAGAGTACGCCCTAGAGCCTTGCTAATCCGAACTAATTGGGACCTACCGAAGCTTGTTCGGATCAGCGAAAATTCGGAATAGCCGGGAGAATACATGTATACAGTATTTTCACGAATTTTAAATTACAGTTGAATGAGTTTAGTAAAATTTGTATTTATTTAACTGCTGAATAACACGTGATATTCTGTAATTATTTGTAGTTACAGGAAAACACATTGTGTTGGCTACAAAATGTAAATATTAAACATTTATTATCACATATTCCTGTTTCTTACAATTATCTATTATTATTATTAGCACCACGTCTTACTACCCGTTCGGGTTATACGCACTTACGCTAATGTGTAATGGTAGGGTGATTGTGAGATGAAATGAAGGACCTACAGTTTAACGTGGAATCCGAACCATGGTGGAGGCCTGGCATTCCCCACATTCACAAGATGTCTTGTCAGAGGTGAAGGAAGGGTTTGGTAATCAAATAAATCTGTGCCGGGACCGGGGATTGAACCCCGGCCGCCAGCATAGAAGTCCGACACCTTACCCCTAGACCGCCAGGTCACCTACAATTATCTTTTAACTTTGAACATGCCAATCAATGCAATATATTTCATTAGAATTTCCCCCCACCCCCCGTTTTCCGAAAAGTGTGTTCGGATTATCTGGAATTTTGGACTAACGGGATTTTACTGTAGGCCTATATAAATTTACCAAATTAAGTTTTCACGCCGCCTGGCTCGGTCCATAAAAAATAAAAAGTGATCCTTGTTGAGAAGTAATTGAGGAACTACATCGTGGGTTGGAAATGGCTTCACTGAGCAATGAGAGGTGCACACCCGGTTCGCGGCTTGCTCTGCTTCGAGAAAGCGCGGGTTTTGCGGGAGGAGCTTTAAGTTGTGTGTAATTAATACTATTTTAATGAATTTAAATAAATGATATGAGTAATATATACGTTGACAAAGACATCATTTTTATATTCTGCATTCCGACACCTTAGCTCAGTCGGTAGCGTGTCTTTATTCTAGGTTAAGGGTCCTAGGTTCGATTACCGGTCATGGTCGAAATATGTATCATTGGTGAAATGTGTTTTTCATCTTTCGCATTGATAAACTAACGGCCGGGAGGCTGGATGTTGGGTGTGTTCTAGATTTAAGTTGGTCTATAAGTCGTGTGCTGATATAATCAATCACTTCGGATGCGGATGTTGTTGGCACTTCAATAAATAATGTTTGGAAACTGTGTGTGAAACCCTCTTGTCTTTTTTGAACATTTTAAACATTGTTTTGTTAAATGTATGTACTAATGTCCATATTATTATTTTACTTACAACATGAGAGATACTTTTAAGCTATAGTTTACATTATTTTCAAAAGAAGACAGCTTGCAAATTCTTGCTGTCTGCTTAGCTGTTTAAAAAAAAAGAGTTTTTGGCGATAAACTAAATTGAAAGTGCTTTCGACATCCTTTAAGGTTTATTAAATTAATATTTTCATTTTATTTATTTAGCGTTAATGTTTTAAAATTTGTTTGGGGAGTAGATAAATTGCGTACTAAACCAAAACAAACAATACAACTAGTAGATTTTAACCAAATACCCCTATAAACTGTAGGGATAATGTAATTTTTTTTTTCAAAATCGTAAGTTTATGACATGATGTTAAAACTTATTATTAGGAGCTTTATTTGTGTAAGATGGTAAGGGGTCGGGTGGGGGGGGGGGTACGTAACAAACAGTGTGTTAGAGGATTTCTACCCTCCCCTCCTCCAGTTAATGGCC
Source organism: Timema douglasi (assembly GCA_901482245.1). Classification (NCBI taxonomy): domain Eukaryota; kingdom Metazoa; phylum Arthropoda; class Insecta; order Phasmatodea; family Timematidae; genus Timema; species Timema douglasi. The sequence continues at coordinate 19,221 of CABEEJ010008991.1, forward strand.
TAGATAATACTTGTAGTGGTCCTTGTTTGGAGAGTTTTTCAAAAGTACAGGGCCTACACTTGTAACTGCTATTTAGAATATTTCTTTTTCCAATTATTTTTTTTAGAGATTTGGAAACACCTAGAAACAATTTGAAGTAATCCTCCTTCGACCAATGCTAATTGGTTTTCTTAGTCTATACTAAATGAGTATTGTTTGGCTATAAAAAGCGAGTATATGCCTTATTTTTCTTCAATAATAACTACATACTTTTTTATAGGTAGACACAACTTATAAATAATATTTTTATTAGTTTATAATATTTAATTAAAATGTTAAAGAGTATTTTGAAACAATATTTAGAAGTATTGCGAAATTAAACTGGTACGTCAAAATCCACAAGAATGAATGGTTTTTAATTGTGGTCTTTAAGACACATTTGTACTGTGAAATATTATTAAAAAAAAAAGGCTTTAAACACATCCAAGTATATACCTTAAAAACAGTTTAGTGATTTTGTAAAATGTATGTATCACTTCATAAAGACGTTGAAGGCAATTAAACTTATTATCGCGAGATTAGCCAGGTTTACTCTATGTGTATAGGCTCATATAACATAGTTGTGTGTTCATTCCAGTAAACAACAAATTCGTGGACTCTTAAAAGTGTTGTCGATATTAATTTAACCTAAGCGCAACATCTAACTGACACAATACCTCAGCAACTTAGGCGGCCCCCTTAAAAGGCTTCCCTCATCCTCTCATTTTCAAATACTGACCACAGGTGATGGATGAAAGCCAGGTGAAAACACAACATATGTCACACGATTATAGATTTCACAACGTCAGGTACCTTCACTCGCCGATGACCGCGGGGTCTCCCCCATCCTCCGTCAGGCAGATGTTTGATTTACGTCGAGGTTTTGACGGACGTCTTTCTACAAAGAGATCCCCAGATGTTGGAAAGTGACCGCGTCGTGTTCGAATAACGTTTTCTAAACGCTCGTCGGTTTTTAAAACTCGGGCCAACTGACTACACCTAATATCACCTCTGAAGGTTTTATCGAGAGAATCTTTAAATTCGCTCTTTCTCTCGGTTTGCTATTGCCAAATATCCTCGCTTTCAGTTATCTTTGGAGGTGATGTGCTGGGGTAAGAAAGAGCTACTGGCAACGTTGACGATCCAGCGTTGCAAAATTTGTCTTATAATGGGGGGAAGATTTGACCACACGAAAACAAGAGGATGACAACGCTGTTTCAGAGATGATAGCGAGTGTAGACCACTTCTCCATAGCACTGGTGAGGCGACATATTGCACATAAAAGATATTATTGTCGACTCACATTATAAAATGTCCGTCAAAACTGATCGAAATGGTCTAATACACCGATAGTTTAAATCTTATTAAAGGTGCATTCCCTGATTGTTAACTTTGTTCTTCTTCTAAACATAGAAACTAAGGCAAGGGTGTCCAACCTTTTTATGCCCAAGGGCCAAAGTTTCAGTCTCTCGTTGGCTCGCAACACTGTACCCACAATATTAGGATTTAATTAAGAAAACCTGGTGGTCTAGGGGTAAGGTGTCAGACTTCTGTGCTGGGGGTCCGGGGTTCAATCCTCGGTCCCGGCACAGATTTATCTGATT
>CABEEJ010008993.1:0-17500 GCA_901482245.1 Timema douglasi
CTTCATTTCATCTCACAATCACCCTACCATTACATATTAGCGTAAGTGCGTACAACCCGAACGGGTAGTAAGACGCAGTGCTAATATAATAATAATAATAATAAAAATATTTTACTCTTTTTTAAAGTTTTAAGTTGGCTCTAGAGATTTTTTTTTCCCATCATGTCTAACTAAGTATCTGTTTGTATTATACGCATATATATTATATATATTTATTAACATTGTATCTTACTACCCGTTTGGGCTATACGCGCCTGTACTAATTACTTTTAGACAGTTTACTGGAAATAAATCTCTAATAATATTTATAATAAACCTTACAAAACAGGGATACCAACCGATGGCTTATCACATCACTGTAAAAGGTCAAGTATAGAATTCCTAACTGGGTTAACATTTTCAACCATCCAATTCCTCAATTCAAAATATTTCTTATAAGACATGAGAACATGGAAATATCACTAATTTTTGTACTGATAGGGTATGACTCTGGCTAGAGGATTATCCTGGGTATCTCACTGGTACGGGAAATAGCCGGTCAAGAGCCGTAATCATATCCTAGACTCATGAGCCCACTAATCTCAAAGTTTAAGAATAACAAGCAATTCAGATTGAATGTGCTGAATTCCAAATATCTCATATATACAGTAGCCCCATGGATTCTTTGGTGCTGACTGACAGCTTTGAAAAGTTACCCGACCAAATTATGTGTCCCTTCGCTGGACAATATGATCTGCAAAAACATGTGTTAACAGCTGTCACTTCTGACAGTCAACATTTAGGTATATACATAAATGTTGACTGTCAGAAGTCAGCTGTGAGCTCTCATTCAGCACCAAAGAAGCCATGGGGCTACTGTACACGGCTTACAGTTTAAATTCCCGTATCCAGATTTCTTTCAACATAATCTATTTGAATTACGTTTTTAAACGGTAACTGATCTGCGCTTATTTATTGTGTGTATTTATCGCGTCTAATTAAACATCAGTTATGCCTGCATATTTACAACAATGAGGTAGGAATTAGAGAGGTATAATTTATATTGAAATGTACCCACATTTGCGTAGAATGGAAAAAATTGGAATAACTAATAAACATTACGCTTGGCCGTTCTTCAAACCCCTACCTTCCAATTACCGGCATACAAAATTAGACGATACTGTGTACCCAGCGATCCGTTAGTTTGGTATATAATTAGATTCCTTACAGAAAATGTAAGTCATTACATTAAGTCATAGCACGAATTTACTAATGAGTGGTGAGGTCTTGAAAACGTTCCCCCGATGTTTCAGTTCCGTGGCAACAGGGAACAGTGTAGGCGAGAGTTCTGGGTCCCAGTCGGACTTTCATTTCGTGAACTGAAATGTCAGAGGTTACAGGCGCTTTTCCGTGTGGAGGTGGCAGGGGGGAAATAGAGTCCGTAATAATCCGATGCTGGGAATTCTCGGGTTTAGAGGGTAGATAGAAGGGGATTATAGAAAAAACATATCATATATATAATAGTATCCTTCATTAACTAATCCATTAATGTACTCCTCTAATTTCAAGATAAATTTTAATAGTTTTATTAGGAAACATTACTATGACAGTAATATATAATCCAACTGAAAACACGTTACAGGCAGTTAAAATATCATCCTAAAATCGCAATGATATCTGAAATATCCAGGGAAAAACAAGATTTTTTATTTACACATTCTAATACACATAGTTTATTAAAATGCCACTTTATATTCAATGAAAAGTATTTTTACTTACCTCTCATTTGAGTTATCCGCTTTATTTACCTTAGTGGGGTAGCAGCGAGGAAGATAACATTTATAAATGCACCCGCATTTGGTGGAGGCGGGTGTAAAACCATGTATAAATAAACAACACAGTAGATCTGACAAGAAATCAAATTCCAAAATATTTATAATATAGACAGAAGCCGGTATTAAAAGAACGACTTTAAATTAGTGAATATGTTTTTATTTGCATTTTTTGATAAAAATTGATAATAAAAATGAATACATACAATTTCACCTCAATATTGGGCTTAAGAAATACGTTGTTTTGAGCTGTTCTAATTGATTCAAAAATTAAAATTGTCTGTAAGCGTAAAGTATGGAAAATTGCGAGAAAGTTAAAATGTTCAATAAGGAATAAAATAATTATACAATATTTTTAGAAAGTTAGACTAGCATGAAAGAGTTTAAAGAAAGCTTAAAATATTATTTTTATTACATAAATTTAATTAAACGATGTTATTCATAGATAGGCACTTTACATCATGTTTTGGAACTTTGCCCAGATCCCTTAGCTTAATAGTATAATTTTTAAACTAAATGTCACAATAATTATTAGAATGAAAGGAGTCGCAATCTTCCTTACAGAATTTTTAATAGGAAATTTTGCAAATATGCTGTGATATTCATAGTAAGCTTTACTTATTTTTACTCAAAATCAGCGCTAAATAATAAATTTCACCCCCTTTATAAATATTAATATATAATTATATTAAGTAGATATTTATAAAGAGACAAACTATAGCATAATTGCTTTTAAACTAGGAGGTCATCAACATTTAATTTTGTACAAACACATAGTGTGTATAGCACGTTGTATTATTATTATTATTATTATTACTACTATACCTGTTCTAACAAATCCCTTTGTAATTACCTGTGTAGAAAACTATAAATGTTCTAATGTTTGGCTTATGGTATTATTGCCTCTATGTGCAACAATAATACCACGTAATTTCTCGCTCATACGGACTATGCGCATATTAAACTAATTAAAAACAGAGAGTAAGTGAAATGAATTCTAATGAAATTAAACGAAAAGGGGGAAAACCCTCAAACGCTTGAACAGAATTATATCCTATTGCGTCAGAGCTAAACGTTCCACGAAAAAAAACTGTAGCCGAGCTAGCTCTGATTGGCTACGGAATAAACGTCTTGTATTGACCAGTGTAGACAATAATTGTGTATTCTACGCTGTGCAGCCTGTGTGGTACTGGTATTATTACCGCTATTATGAGCCCCTTGTCACGGGTCAGTATAGGCAACTGTCTAATATTTATTGTGTAGCAGCTGGTATTATAGCCCCTATTCTATGTTAACCCCGTGCTACTATCAGTGTAGGCAATTTTGTATACGTTGTAGCACAGCACATTGTATAGATGGCTCTTTTCCATTTGAATTCTTTTTTTATGACCAGGGCAAGCAATCATAAATTTAGTTCCACTCCTTAATTTGGTTATTAGCGCGTTTTCCTAACGTCTTAAGGGTTCTTGTTTCAATTTACAAAATTACTCGAAGACTTTAACTTTGGTGAAGTTCATTTTTATAAACTAATAGGCAAGGGACTAAATTTTGTGATAGATCTAGGAATAAGTTGGTTTAAAAGTCGAGCTCGATACTCATTGGTTACTTGAATACGCAATACACATAAATATAAATTTTCATTTAAAACAAAATATTAATTAGCTACTACGTAAAGAGTTATGTCACTTTCTCTATTACATGAAATGAATTTCGAGAAAAATTTCACTGTTTTTTTTAGAAGTTTCTTTAACTAATCAAAAGTAATCAGACGTCAATCACATAAATAATTGTATGGTTACTTAATAGTAACGTAACGTAAGCCTCTCCTTTTAATTTATATTAATAATAATAATAAAGTTGCGGATTTTTATAACCTATAAAAAGTCAAAATAATACCGATAGAATGACATTCAAACTTATAAGAAATTACTTTTAATTTTAAAAAAAGTGTCCCAAAAAGTGAAAGAAAACTCGCATTAAATTAACAATAATAAATTAAACGCAATCTACAAGTGAACACTAACACATCTGCATGCAACGATGAACCTTTAACAAATAACCTTGGATTCCTGTAAATACTAATATATATTTTTATTTAAAATGTATTGCTTTATAAGCTATAGCTTGCTATCTCACCAGTCCCTTTCAAGCTTGGTAGTAATGAATTACTATAAAAGTGTATTTTACAACTACGCAAGTAAGGAAGGTACAAACTCACATTGTATTCTACATTAACTTCTTGGTTTAACAATTATTATTATTATTATTATTATTATTAGCACCGCATCTTACTACCCGTTCGGGTTATACGCACTTACACTAATGTGTAATGGTAGGGTGATTGTGAGATTAAATGAAGGACCTAAAGTTTAACGTGGAATCCGAACCACGGTGGAGGACTGGCATTCCACACATTCACAAGATGTCTTGTCAGAGGTGAAGGAAGGGTTTGATAATCAGATAAATCTTTGCCGGGACCGAGGATTGAACCCCGGCCGCCAGCATAGAAGTCTGACACCTTACCCCAAGACCACCAGGTCACCCGTTTAACAATTGTGTGGGTAGAAATCATTTTTTTTTTTTAGTATTCACGCAATTTACAAAATATCAGTCATATTTAGGCCAATATTCAAAACAAATTTATGATCAAACAATGACGAAAAGCAAGATAACATTACCTAAAATATAAAATGACTAATAATAACCAAGAAATAAACTGTAAAATATACATTTTTACAACCAGGGGATCATAAAAGTATTATTTATAAGAATTAAACAGCCAACGCTCCTATTTATATTTTTAGTGAGGATTTACTCAATTTAGATATCATATTCCGAAAAGTGAGAATGACACCTGGACACAGGAATCGAACCCAGGACCTTTTGCTTAGTACGAGAATGCTCTGATGACTGAGCTATCCAGGAAATGTCCCATGCTCAGGGTCATTATTCACTCATATTTTAAGGCAGAGTCTATGATGGACGTGTGGAAATCGTCGGCTACAAATGTGTGATTTCATTAAGATCACGAGCTATCAGATAACGCAGCCACCCTCAACTCGGTAGTTGGATTATTGTTGCCACTGTACAATAAAATATGAATTAAGAATGACCATGAGCACAGCATGACTCCTGGATATCTCAGTGGTTTGCATTGTCGTACTAAGCCAAAGGTCCCGGGGTTCGTTTCCCGTATCCAGGTGTGATTTTTCAATTTTCAGAAGAAGATCATAAACATGTTTATTTATGGCTACAAAAGGGAATTGTTGGTGATTGACCATAAAAGGTAATGAGGGTGTTTTTTTAACATGTGATTTTTTTTGGTAGCTTTTTCATTCTCTTTCCCCGTCAGCAATGGTATATTACATCCTTCTTGCCCCTTAAAATAAGTCATTATTAGCTCTTATTTTTAAGCTAGTGATTAAAATTTCAAACTAATATTGATGTTCAAGCTATATATTTCAGGGGAATAATGGAAAAGAAGTAGAGAGGATAAGTGGGAGGAATACAAACAGCGTTGGATAAATAGGCACTTTGCGAAGCATTTGTAATCCCAAAGAGTGTTTTCTATCTCGGGAGTGGGGGAAATCTATTTTCTGGGTGCTGCTTAAAACAAGTGAGGGTTTTACTGAGAGCTCAAACCAAATAAATCGTGCAAATCAATTTGCTGATAGCTATTGGTACTGGTTATGAGACAGGTGTACGTCTGTATCGCGTACAACTAGAGACTTTGTTGATTCGTGGTCTACTGCTGGATATATATTACATCTTATCTAACGAGAGAAAAATCAGTAGCTATTTGTGAAAACTTTTTTTCTTTTTTTAGTTTTTGTTAGTAAATAATTAAGTCAAAAGAAATGGGGATTCCAAAAAATGAAGATCTGCTTAAAAATAAAAGTTGAAAACGTGGAAAGAATTGACCACTTCAAATACATAGGAATTCTGCTAAGACAAAATGTCTAATGCACTGAGGAAATTATGTCAAAGATCACCATGGCCAAGGAAGCTTTCAAAAACCAAAGTTTACTGCTGAACAGCAAGTTGAGTTTGTAACTGAGGAATAAACTGATGAAATGCTACATTAGGAGCATCGCACTGTATGGAGCAGAAACGTGGACTCTTAGGAAGAGGGAAAAGAAATGCTTGGGAAAGCTTTGAAATGTGGTGATGGTGAAGACTTGAGAAGATCAAGGGGCCAGACAGGGTGACAAATGAATAAGTCTTAAAAAGTGTAGGTGAGAAGAGAAACATTTTTGGATGTTATACTTCGGTACAATGAAAACTTGATCGGACACATCCTCAGGAGGAACTGTCTTCTGCACGACGTCAGAGAGGAAGGGTTGAGGAAAAGAGGAGCTTAGGAAGAAGAAGTGTTCAAATATTGTATGACCTGAAGGGAATTAGATAATTCTGGGAGCTGAAGGAGGAGGCAGAGGCCAGGGCTCATTGGTGTTCTAAGTTAACTTACTAAAGGAATGTAACTGTTATTTCATGGTTTTTAAATATGAATTACTTATAAAGTACTAGTTAATAAGGCACAAAAAAGTTAGGCAGGTCGGAGTTTAATCCATCCCTGTGAACTAGCTTAAATCAAGCCTTATAATTTTAGGTAAGTCGAATACTTATGATATAGCGTTTTCAAGTTTGTGCGTAGGACTTTTAGGAAGAAGTGTCATTTTTACTTCATGACCAGGCACATTTTATAATTATATGAATCAGTTTTGGAAGTAGGGAAGGGGTAGAGGAGTTTACCGAGGTACTTGATAACAATGCGATATAAAAAGTTTTCTTGCAGCTCCTGGGGATATCCATCCAACACAGCTCGCTCAATTTAACACGTATTTACCTTTCCCAACACCTTAACTCCTTGGTAGATGATTCAGTACTTCACGATAGTATTAAACTCTGGCTTTTGCCGTTGTTAACAGGAGGAATAGATAATATATATGTGTGACATACAATCGCAATAAAATCGTACCTCATACAATTACACAACCATCTTACACCATCACTCACAATTCACAATCACACAAAAGCATAATCTATTTACAGCTCCCCATACTTCATTTTAAGAGAAGATGCTCATTCATATTTACCCCGAGAACCAGTGTTCTTGGTTCATAATCAAATAACACAGGGTTAAAGTTAATAACTACTGTATGCATTTCTAACAGGCTCATTTCTACGGTTTCACTTTATGTATTTGCCCATTGTTTCGCGAGGAAACGTACTTGCAACGGTAACCTGTAAATCGCAAAGCAAAACTAGCCTAATCACGCCCAACCATCTTACTCTATCTGTCAAGCAGTTCTGGAGCAAGGTGAGAGCCGAACGATGTCTTAATGTGGATTCACACGTTTACTGAAAAACAAGAGAAGAACTGATATGGCCCCGCGGCGAGCTTCACACCAATGACATAATATAAGAGCATTATGAATTATCATTTGGAATTTTTTTTAAGTTGTTTAAACTTTTTAGATTCTGCGGGACGTCATCTGCATGGGAGAGCCCCTCAAATTTCAAAACAATCTCAATCAATGCACTTATATCTTCAAATAAAATACAAACAGACAGCTGCGCTTACAGTTGTTAAGAGATTGGAAATAGTTCGTTAAATGGAAAGAGGGTCGTTCTCTTTCTGTTTTATTTTTCACGACACAAACATATTTAATATGAAAACAGTCATCGTTACATTAATCTTAAGAAATTTTGAATCCACTAGAAAACAAAATATTATGATTATAATCTGATTTTAGTTTGAGTTGAAGAGCATCTTGAACTAACGTACATTCAAGCTTTCGTTATTAATTTTCGGCATAACTTTAAGGCATTGTTCCTAATGTCAACTAATCTCCTAGTATACGAATAGCAAACCATTAAAGTCAAATGGAGGAATGGCTGGCCCCCAAGTCTCAGCTATGTATATATATATATATATGTATATACATATATATATATGTATATACATATATGTATATATATATATATGACACTTACGTAAGGGTGGTTGTAAATGTAATCACGCATTCAATGAGGCGTGTGTCCAAAACATGTTATAGCTGTGGGACCAGGTATTTTGATTATCTATTGGTTGGTTGTAATAGGACATTCACTCTCGGTTGTAAAAGAGGTAAAGTCACGTTTCCACCTCTACAACCTGTGCCTAAGGCAATCGAGCAGCTCCTGACAGGCCATCACAAACCCGCCAAAGATTACAGGCAACCTGAACACCACTACAAGTTTTCCCTGGTATTTTCCCACATCAATGGCTTGAATGAATCAGAGGGATAAGTTTCTTACATAATATATATCGTTATGTTGACCATTTCACTTAAGGTTACGTCAGGACACGAGGTCAAAACCTATCACAGTATAATCTGTTGTAAATATTAGGCGTTGAGATGGTGAAGATAATCCATTACCATTAGCACGACTCTTGCTAGTTAAAGATTATAGCTAGACTTAAGACCATAATCAGTCAAGTTAACTTGTAATATCACATGCATTGCAATATATTTACTAGGATAACATGCGAGGAGGTTGACGCTCAACAGAAAGGGGAACAACCCAGAAAGGTAATCATGTCCATCAAAACCACCATGGGTATGGATCCAAATATATTTAACATTGTTGTGGCCCATAACGATGTTACTGTTGTCTTTGTTGGTAAAGAGCCGTCTATAAGGAGATACCTTCAGGCTTACCCCATTGATTATCCTGTTAAATCCATTAACAATATTTCGCCTGAAGCTGATTCGTTTCATTTTCCTAAAGGAAAGCCTGGCGTTTCAATTGGTTTGTAACATGCTGTTCATGTCAGTGAGACCAGACACACTGTTACGTGCATCTAGTTTTACGTGTACCACCTCATGGTAACAGTAATTCTCTGTTTTACGTCATTCAGGAAAGCTATCACAAAAGTATGTGGTGGACGCTTATTGCAAAAGTGGGGTCGACTGGAGGGCTTTGGTTCATCAAACTTAACTGATACAAATTCCACGTAGATGAGTATCAAATGTTGTTTACTCACCTTGAAGTTGCCGCAGGAAAAAAAAAGCCAGTTAGTAAAGTTGTAACCTTACTATCCTGTTTTTAGGGTTCTTCACATTATATTAATCAGCCTTTCCAAGACTTGATCACGATAATAAGGAACTTTCCAAGTCCAATCTATTCGTTATCGTAACGTGTATCCCAAAATTGCCTTCAATTATTTTAGCCCCACGTGGAGCCGGCTATTATCGAGATTGGATTTGCAGAGTCTTCAAGGCAGAGCTATAATTTATCATTAATGATATAAATGTCAAACAAATCTTTGGAGTATGTGTCGCCTACATCTATTACAGTGAATTCCAAAAACGTGGACTTTCACACTACCATCTCTTGGTGTTCTCCCATGAGAGTAATAAATTGAAAACTCCAGAGGCTGTTTATAGTCTAAGAAGAGTGATCATTTCTTTTCAAACTGAAGAACCTATGTTGCATGAATTAGTAAAGTCGCAAATAATACAAATGAGAACTGTCCAGCCATCTTCATGATACAGGGAAGGAAAACGCGCCTTTAATTTTCCTAACGCGTTTGTTCAGTACAAAAGGCCCAATGACGGACACGTTCTCGAAATCGTTAAAAAAAACAACGTATGGCTATCATTGTTTAGTGCTCGTCATAAGTCTACATTGTATGTCTTTATTTCAGTTCTCCCGAGGCCTGTTGGAGACGCTTCACAGTCAATATGCAGGACGATAATATGGTAATTGTCAGCTTTGCTGTCCATTTTCTCGACAAACAATATGTAATAATTCGAAACAATGACGTTTGAGCTGTTACCAAGATGTCGGCCAACTTGATGACACGTCTCACGTATTTTTTCAACATAAACATAAGACACAAATATTTTCATATTCGCATACCATATTATTCCTCGCTTAAAAAATATAAAAAATCCGGTCCCAACCAACATAAACATTACTTTGGGCTAGTGTATGATACCGCTTATAGCTGCTTGGATATAATAGCTGAAAAAATCACAGATAATATATATAAATAAATATCTAATGATGTATGTTTATTTGTATATATCTAAACACAAGAATTCCAAAAAGCTAAAAAGCTTAAATTTTGTAAATTATTAAAGAAACCACTCAAGGTATGATCAAAAATGAAAAATCCAATAACTCTTAAATAACAAAATTGTATGAAATATAAACTTTTTTGAGTTCATCAAGTTCATTCATTTTTATGCCAGTTTTACTTTAACACAACAGATTTACAGTAGAAGTTTCAAACTTTAATCCAAACATAAATTACAGATTACTATACAGTGACCTGGTTGTATAGTTTTGTTGTATTGTATTCATATTTGATGGTAAAAATATGTTTATTTGACAAATGTAAATGTTTACAGCTAACAAAAAGTTTTTTGTTTAGTATTTGTTATTATAAATACAACTAATGTTTTGTAGAAATTCACGTTCCACCGAAATAAATTGAAACGTTATTATCTGTTACTTTGAAGGCAGTCTACATTCATGTTAACACTGCCTTTGTTTTATGATAGAGGACACGATGGAAATGTTTTTTGTTTAACTCCGAAAACGTCAGGATAAAAACCTTCTTAAGGTAGATTGTACCTATCGATCACTCTACAAAATATCTGTATCGTTAATAGAAACATTAAACAACAGCATGGCGAGATATAATAGTGAGGCTCTCATCATAGGAGACAAATTGTTCATACAGAATGATGCAACAATAAACTGAGTCATGGACTAGCTTAAGTCAATAAATTGTTGCAGAATATAATGAATAGTCATTTCTTTCTCGGGAGAAAAGTCTTCATACTGGGAAGTGACTTAACGCAATATTTGCCAGTTCCTCCAGATTTTAATAGAATAGCAATACACAGTTCAGCATTACATACTTTCAGGTGAGGCAGGAACTTAAATTCTACGGTTAAACAATGATGTACGGCAATTGACTGTAAAATACAGTGATTAGATTATCAAATTGGGTGGTGAACTAAAAAAACAGTCACAGCTTTAAAGAAAATATAATATAAGTGTCAAATAATTCCCGCCCGTAACCAGTAGTGCACCTAATGTAAGTAAACGACTTTTCAAGTTGGAAGCCATCACACTTTGTCGGGTCAGGTGGAATCTTTGGGGAACACTCCTCTATCTAACTCATCATGACTGTGTCCTCCACTTAATGGGGATGAACTCTGGCTGTCATCAGCCCCAAAGAGCTGTTTGCCTCCTCTCCCTCTGCCTTGGCCGAATTACTGTACCTTCAGCGGCAGGAGTTGGTCCCTCCTTTCAGTGATTGCCAGATACTTACGTAAGATAGTTAAGACACAACCTAGGAATCGTTTAGTAGTAAGAGCTTTAACCTAAGCCAGCATTTAAGGGAGTCATAATACTGTCTAGGAATCACTCTGAAGAGGGATTTCAACCCAAGCCCGTAACCCCCCCTCACGTCCCGTTTGGGACCTCAGAAGAGGTCAGAAACTTAGCCTTAGAAATCACCGTAAAACATATTTCAGTCTAAGTTTCTCAGCAGGGGTCTCGTAGATGTGGTCTGACCAGCTGTCCCCGAAGGTAAAAGCTATCAACCGCTTTTGTGTATGGCGATTTCTGGAGCCTCTCTCCCCCAGTCACTCCCACACAGAAGACCTTTACACAGATTTAGCCGTCTTTCAGAGAAAACCACTGACGTTGCTTAGAAGCCGTCATGAAAGGGAAATCAGTAAGGATTTGTGGACAGGATTCCTGCAGGAAAGCCAGGAAGCCCTGATCCTAGCCATGCCAAGGCAATTTCCCCGAGAGTGAGCACATCTCAAACTTATGGGCTTCCAACCCCGACCCGGAGCTATCCCCCTAGAATATAATTATCAGAGGAAATATTTACACGTGGATTTATGGTTCACGAAACATTAACTTAGGTTGAACCCAAGCTCAATTTCGAAACTGTACACACCACCATTCTGTGCCCACATACTAACGAAGCTGTTAAAATAAATAGAGATGTATTACATACTCTAGAAGGAGAGGCCCAATGTTACATTAATGTGAATTCAGTCGATTGTGAGAATGGATTAGGACAAAATATCCGGCAGAGATTTTATATATTTTTACAACTATGGGAATGCTACCCCACAAGTTAAACTTAAAAATATAATACTGCTCTTTAGGAACTAAACAAGGTTAATGCAATGGAACCCTCTTAGTCACGAAAAAAATTGAATACAAGTTTAACCATTGCATCAACTTTTTAAAAGATTATCTTAAGGAAAAATATGTTTGATACTTAAAATTGATTTGGCCCCTATACACCTCAGCATCCCCTTTATTATGAGAGGCAGTTCCCATTTAAACTGGTGTTATTATTATTATTATTATTATTATTATTATTAGCACCGCGTCTTACTACCCGTTCGGGTTATACGCACTTACGCTAATGTGTAATGGTAGAGTGATTGTGAGATGAAATGGAGGACCTACAGTTTAACGTGGAATCCGAACCACGGTGGAGACCTGGCATTCCCCACATTCACAAGATGTCTTGTCAGAGGTGAAGGAAGGGTTTGGTAATCAGATAAATCTNTATTATGAGAGGCAGTTCCCATTTAAACTGGTGTTATTATTATTATTATTATTATTATTATTATTAGCACCGCGTCTTACTACCCGTTCGGGTTATACGCACTTACGCTAATGTGTAATGGTAGAGTGATTGTGAGATGAAATGGAGGACCTACAGTTTAACGTGGAATCCGAACCACGGGGGAGGCCTGGCATTCCTCACATTCACAAGATGTCTTGTCAGAGGTGAAGGAAGGGTTTGGTAATCAGGTAAATCTTTGCCGGGACCGAGGATTGAACCCCGGCCGCCAGCATAGAAGTCTGACACCTTACCCCTAGACCTCCAGGTCACCCTTAACTGGTGTTCTTGATGACTATTAATAGGTCATGAGGTGAAACATAGGATATTATTGGTATTTATTTGCCCGTTTTCAACCATGGAAAACTGTACGTGGATTTTTACAGGGTGTGTAGTTCAAGAACAGCAAGTGTTAAATAAAGTCGATGAAGGATAAAATTACACAACACTAATATAAAAAAAAACATGGACTAAAAAAATATTGTATTTTATAAAAATATAATGATTTTATTCTACTATCACTTTATCCACTCTTACTTAGAAGACTTAACTAATAGAACTAGATGTTTTAACAGCTAACCCAACCTAAAACAGAGTAGCATTTCATGCGTTTACCAAGGCAATGTTTTGTTAGGTTAGTTCATATTTTTTTAATCAACCATTCATAGACAAGCCTAAAGTCAAATATTATAATTTACATTCCATAATAGTGTTTTAAATTGGTCTTTAAAAGGTGTATTTTAGCATAAAGTAGTATTAGTTGAAATCTAGTTAGGGTNGGGGGGGGGGGGAGAGGGGCGCAGACCTCTATACATCTCACCGCTCCTCTTCTTGGCCATGTTCCTGCTCATGCCAACAGTGCATTGGTTTGACTATTTGAACTTCATATCTGTTTTGTGTTTAATATGGTCTCGAACATTTTCTAACAAAGTTCATAGTTTCAATCTTCTAACATCAAATGTGAGGTAAAACGGAAGTTAATTTCAGCTTGCACCATTAAAAGCCCAATTAGAAGGGTGGCACAGTTTTATTGGTGCTAAATAAGTTGATGTTCGAATTTAATGAAGTTGCGGGTTATTATTGGTTAATCTCCAACAATTATAGGACAAATATCAAAGTTGTATCCCCAACTGTTAACTTTGCATTCAGTGAACGATAAACCAAAATTCGCATTGATGCCGGGATTTAACCCGTACCCACATAATTAATAGTAAGACGCTCTACCATCTGAGCTGAGACGTTGGACTTTAGCAACAGTCGGTCCCCCACATTAGTGGGTACGGGTACAAAAGCGTTAGTTTCTCTCAAATTGGCTTGATTAGTGACGGAGAGATTGGAGCTTGAATTCAATATGTATGGGTAAAGTTATTTGTGTGTGTGTGTTACACGCGTCTTACTACCCATTCGCGTGTTCCATATGCCTACATCTACACACAGAGGTTGGGAAAAAGAAGGTATTATTTAGAAGAACTGTACCCAGGTTTACGCGGAATATAAATTAGGTATAAAAACCTTAGTACACCCCGGCCATGACTCAAACATCGACTTCCACCTCACCGGACAACCAGACCATACGAGTTTGTCTTTTAGACCATGTGCCCGCCATGTTGGTTAGATTTTAACTAAATGATTTCTCAGTCTCCCTCCACGAAAATGAATAAACGCTTCCTGAATCTAACTGTCTAGTTCTTACTCTCATTATTCTAAGATACGCTTACTGTCGGAATAATAATAAACGCAAACTAACAATAAAAAACGGTCAGAATTAGAATCCACAATTCCCGCACTAATGTGAAAATGGTCTAGATCTCAAACTTATCTTCTCTGGTTTAATGGTGATGGGGAGATCGGAGTTCAAATCACGGTTGGGTTTGCTGAGGATGGTTATTATTTCACGGAAACAAGGGCACATTTCCTCTTAATCCAACCTTCTTCACCTCTACCCCAATAGTGTAAATAGGCCAAACGGCTATTAATATTCGACTGGACATCTCTAAGTTTTGCAAATCTATCTTTCAAGTAGTACTATGTTTTATCACCTCACCAAAGGTGTGCTACTTTAGTAGCTAGGGCAGTCGCCACACCAACCCCTCTCACTCCTTCTATACTTCTCACCCCTTTCAGAGTGTAATTGCATTCCCCAGTTAATCCAGGTAGCCACCAACCCACCCTCCCTCCAATCCATTCACCTGGTTTCTTAAGGCCCGTTGACACGGTCTTAGTGGACTAATGCAAGTTTAGTGGTATTAGCTTACTAACATGTTAGTTGTGTTGACACGCATTTTTAATTTGTATTAGTATCGCTTCTAAAAACATGGCTGAAAATGAAGTGGTGCTAGCTGGTCTTTCTATTGGAGACATTTTTTTTTATCACTGCGTCTCATTTCTCGTTCGGGCTATTTATACGCATATACTAATTACACTTATGTGTTAGGTACTAGGAGGATACATTTTGATTTAGAATGGGCGGCCAAATAAATTACAATTTTTCAGTAAACGCTATTTATCATAATTAGTTGGCCAATATAAAAAAGTTTTATATAAACAACATAAAATATTAGTGATTAGTATGTCTCCTATTTCTTAATTCCTTAATACATACATTAAAATATATATTTCAGTTGATCCCAAATAATTATTATATCGTTTTTATTGATTTGTTAACTCACTTAGCGTACAGTCATAGTAAATAAATTCAAACTCATATAAGGTAAATAAATCCCAATACAACCAAACTCGGTTGGGCATTATTTTAATAGGCCTAACACAGGTTTTTTCATCCCTGTTTTAAATGTTAGTATACTAATAACAAAATATCCTGTTGAATGCTAGCTAGGCCTAAAATATTCTTTAAAAATAATAATATATTATTTGTAGATTGGTTTAGATATAAACTATCTGGTTGGCTATGAGACATTAATATTATGTTGTGTATCTACTCAAGTTTATAAAGCATTACAACAAAGTGTTTGAAGTGTATGGGTTGAACATAATTAATTAAAACTTATATTAATGTTGGTTAAAGTGTCAAATATGGAGATCTGAAAGCGTGCCGGTGATTTCACGTGAAAACTGCCGGCCATTCATACCTTACTTGCCGATAACACGAATAATATGTTGACGAAACTAATCACTGTACTACAATGTTGTATTATATTTTGTGATTGTATGTAAAAAAATTACACATGCCTAGTTGATTGTTAAGAAATAGTGGTTTGATAAAATTATTTATAATATTTGTTTACCGGTATTAAGTAATATCTCTCACAAGGTGCATTTGCAATATTTACGTAACATTTTATTTTGGAAACTTGTTGAGATTATGTACACCTGATATTAATTTAAAATATCTTCTAGTGCAGTATCCCTCGCATTCTTATCTTTATAAATCCGGTGTTTAAAATTACACAAAAACTCATTATTTCCATAACATTCCACAAATAAATGTCCCCCAGACAACCAACATTTTATTTGCCACAATTTTGAATTGTCTACTTATATTAGTAAAGTTGTAAGGTGACCAACTTTTTCAGTTGCAAGTGGACTTGTCTGTTAGTAGCTTGCTTGTCTGCTTACACGGTGCAAGCTGTGCGCGTGCAGCCAAATTAGTGAACTTACATTAGTCAACTAATACCGTGTCAACGGGCCTTTACTACTCAACAAAAGACAAGCCATCACCGATGTACTCTCCAAGGAGTGATGACTAGTTTTGAGCCATATATCGGGGTTTTATAGAATGACGTCCAAAGTCAAAGGACAAGGGTTCGAACTACTGACAAAATATAATTTTTCTGAACTACCTTAGGAAATAATCATTTAAAATAAATGTTGACATTTTTATTAGGTTTATCTATTACTATAGACATATATAAAATATATTTTCTTCCCTATATTTAAAAAAATATAGCCCTTTTTGTTTTTATCACTTGTAGTTGTTGATCACCTCTCCCGAATCCGACTGATCTCAATCTCACACTCACCCCTCACTCTTATACTCTTTTCGAGGGAGCGACGCGGGGTCAGTGGAAGGTCGAGAGGCAGTGTAGCGAGAGAGGTAGCCGGTGACGTTTATTATTCGTTCCATTTACAGAATACATGAGGGTGCCTAAGTATTAAAACAATCAAATATTTAGTCTCCCGATTCAAGTTCTCGACGTCCTCCGTCCTCGTCCACGCCATCAAGAGATGTTTGTGGACCCGCCGCCACTGCCTATCGAGGGCTGGAACATGTAGGTCGGTGCTGGAACATGTAAGTCGGTGCTGAAACTGGTGGCGGCGGGATGAAGATAGAAAAAACTAAGTGAAAACCCCACTTTGTTCTAGGTGATAGGATGTTAAAAAGAATTGGAACAATCTTAAAAAAATTAATGATCCAGAAAAAAAGTGGCCAAAGTTGACGAAAAATTGCAATATTTTAAAATTTATCACAATGAAATAGAATGTAGACACTGTACGCCTACTTCATTTTACAAATACTGTTCACCTTTTTTTTTGAACACCCTACTAATAAGAACATTGTATTCTAAGATATAAAAACAATCTGGATTAAATAAAATTCGGTAAACTTTTTTCCATATAAAATAATTAGTTTATTATTGTTATAAAAATGATTTTATACTATCAAGAACGCTTTTTTTTTATTGCTACGTTCAGTACACAGGTTATTAACGGCTTAGTTTTTTTTTAAATTAATTTTNTTTTTATTGCTACGTTCAGTACACAGGTTATTAACGGCTTAGTTTTTTTTTAAATTAATTTTGTTAGTACCGCGTCTTACTACCCGCTCGGATTATACGCCTATGTACTAATTACAATAATGACTTAGGGGCTATGTATATCTAATTGAGAGTAAGTGCAATAGAATTTGCGTGGAAGGAAAGAGGAAACACGTTTTAGGGAAAAACACCCTCAGTGCACTCGGCCATTATTCGAACCTCAATCTACTATTTATTATTGTTTGACGTGAGTCAATAAAATTAATCTTATCTTCACATTCATTATTATCATTTTATATTGACTGATAAAAAGATCT
>CABEEJ010008994.1:0-20795 GCA_901482245.1 Timema douglasi
CTTGGAAGGGCTGTTATCACTGGATATTTCAAGTTCTACCTGAGTCGAGGAGCGCAACAAAACTCCCATAAGGCTGGGTATCTGTTTCTTCCTTTCTTCCTTGTCTGTGTACTTGGTCTAAAGTTTCAAAAAAATTATACATTTTATGATTTTATTATTATCTTATTCTAAATTGTATTCTGAACAGAATGACAAATCTCATGTCACAATTTTCCATTCATTACATCCTGAAAAAATTTATAAATATGAGTTTGACGCAACTATTTTGTGAAGTAATTTTAGCAGATATTTTCTTTTATCTAATTTATACTGTAGCTATAGAAATTCAAATAGTTCATTGGGATTATTTTATTCAAAGAATCACCTTAATTGTTTAGTTAGAACATTTTCAATTTTATTTTAGATAAAAATTTGATTTATTTGAATTTTAAAAATAAACGATAGTTAGCAATAGGCCTACAATTAGCAGTGGGTAAACTTTGAAATATATCATATAAAGAATACATTGCAGACCGTTTCTTTCAAACTCGTTTATTTATTCATTAATATGAAATGATGCGCTTTTTATATCTAAGATAACTCAAACAAAGAGTAATTTTGTTAATTGAAACTGTAAGATTTCTTATTAAGACTCAAATACAATGTTTATCTGACATTGATATCGTTAGATAATATTTAAACATTAAACTACTTAATGTCATTTTTGTTGTTTTATCTTGTTCAGAGTAAACTTTCCCTCCCCCCATTTTTTATTACGTTATAATTATATTAAAAGTTTTTGATCAGGTAACATCTTGTGCTGACACTTTTGTATATTCTAGGGGCGAATTATATTAGTAATATATGGAACTGATCACAAATACTGTAATAGTAGTTCATTCTTCCCTAGATGCTTGGAGAGAAGATCTCCTCCGAAAGCGCCAACACCTGCTAATAAACGCCTTTTACGACGCTTAGACTACTCTCTGCGGAAAAATTGAATTGAGATATTTCAAACATTGGAGAGCCAGCCACATTTGATACTGCTTTGATAAGTTTCCAGTACCATTCCTAGGCTTCGTACACTCCCGGACCGTTAGCTGACGGGAATAAGCTTAGGATATACATTCAGCAAGAGGGATTGTACACCTTAACACACCGTTCACTTCTGCACATTAGAGAAAGATTTCTGCTAGAAACGGATGATGTCGTAAGTACTTCAAGAATCGTCAATAACGTTTTATTTCATTTCATATCTAGAATCGCCAGAGATCAACGGAGTGAAGCTCTATTAATTGAGAGTTGTAGGTATAACAACTCAACTCAATAACTATATTTATATTCGGAAAGGTGAGCAAGTGTATCTTGAAAGCGTGGGATGGAAACTCGATAGGTATATTTGAGGTATGCAGCCCTCTACGCCTCATACAGACCAACAATAGTTAGTACTTGTCCGATCGATGACTGACAGTAATGCGCTACTATTAGATAGTTAGGAGACGCCTTCCAGGATTGAACTAGGTAAAATCTCATGGCTAGTGTCTCACATCAAAGCAGAGGATTTTAATCGACTCAATATGCTCAACTCATCAAATGCGAGTGAACTATCGATTTCCCATTTCGCACGTGGGAGCTGTATGAGTTTCTGAACGTTCCTACCTCCAAGAAAAACCGATTGGACTGTGAAAACTTTGACCATGTTGGAAAAACAGTGGCACGTTATTTTCTATCTTATTCCTAACGTAACAATACTACCGCTATGGGTAGCAGCACGTTTGATCACTGTAATCTAAGCTCGGTTAAACTCTACTTGAATTCTGACATGTATCCTTACGAAATTATGAACTTGGACATTAACTAAAATTCCTTATATAAATTGTATAAAGGTTTTGCAGATTTTCACAATTCATATTAAGGAACAAGAGCTTATTTATCATTTTTCAATCCGGAACATTTCAAATTTGTGAAACACATCATCGTATTTGATGTAAGTCAGCAAGAAGATACTCTAAAGGATGGTATGGTAACATGCCGTATAACGTTCGAGTTTAATAGTAATATATCTGCAAACACTAAAGCCTTATGTTTTATTATTAATAATACGACCTATTTAGCAACAACGTCAGCAAGATGGCATCATACATAGATAAGGAACAACTCGACATCTCACAGTATGTTGACTGACGTGCTAGGGTTCGTTTAGAAAAGAAAGCACCTTCCTTATTAAGGAGCTGGACATTTTACGCTCCAATTTTCCTGAAGTGTTAATTTATAATTTCCTAGCGCCTTTCCGGATAGCTATACTTTCGTCATTGAGTACAGATCCCGATATACTAAGGGCTCCGTGAACTAAAAAGGTCTGGGAACCACTGCCGTAACCTAATTAAATCTGTAACCATATAGATGCCATTGAAAGTTAATTTCTTCCTCTATATTTAAAAAAAAAATCCATATGATAATTTATTTAAAACGCGTGTGTTTCATGCAACACTGCGCGTACGCTTGAGAACAATATCGTTTTAAATTATTTGAATAATTTAAAACTCTTCAAAAATAAGTCTACATTAGCTTACTATAAAAAAAATTTTTAGAAGAACAAATTTATATACTTATGTATATTTAAAAAACTCACCAGAACAATACCACTATAGCAATTATAAGAATATTTTGATATTTAAAAAACTGTCTTCAATAAACTAGCCTCAAACGAGCATCTTAAAAGAAGGAATACAGTTTTATTTATCATGTCAAGTGCTCCCAATTATACATTCTAAGTAAATTAATTAGAGCCAATTTCAAAATAATTCAAAATTTTAAAAAAAATTCTCATTGGTAAACTACCCTTAAACGAATTTTTACCCCAAAACAAAAAACCAAATAATGTTATTTGGAAGGTCAAATACTCTCTAGATATCAATTTCAATTTAAAATTGCTAGAACCATTTTTCATCAGTTTGGAATACATAAAACATAACTTATCATTAAACTACTTCTATTTTAAAGGGTAGGGGCAAAATGAAAAACCTAATATCTAAATAGCAGGTTTGAACAAAATTCACCAAACTGTTTCGGATCCGTGGTAAGGGAAAAACAGACAGACATGGGAACATACATAATTATTGTAATATATACGTTTGGGTTTCGGGGGCACATGAAACATAAAGATTCAACATAATCTTGAGTTCGAAAATGTTCGTGATTTCAATACTTTCTATTCACGTGAGAAAGTAATGTGTATAACTTACATGAATGCCTTGTAGTTGGGCCCTATCTTCTGCACGTGGATGTCGTACTTGCTGTCGATGTAAGGCTCAGTTGTACAGTAACTACCCGCTACAGCCACCACTGAGGCCATGTCTTGAAAGTCGGTATTGGTGTCCACTTTCACCTTTCCCAGACCTCCGTGGGCGTGACCGATCTTGAATACCACAGGGAAACGACTAGAGCTCAACTGAAACAGAACACAAACTTCTATGAGGGAATATTATTAGGTCTAATTAAAATATAATTTTAATTAGAAATCCACAACTATACATTGAGTGTTCGATAAAGCTGGGGGTGGATTCCGAGTTTCTAGCTTTCTGTGTGGGGGAAATCCCAGGTTAACTGACCCAATATTTTGGTGAAAGATTAACACTGGTATTATCTTGAGCTGAAAATAAGTGTAATATCTTAAATTGCTTAATGTCGTCTTGGTCTGAGAATAACTTGAGAAGGTTGTTAATTCAGCACTTTCAGCGCCTGGAAGAATCGTTTAGGAATGTAATCTTGTCAGTTTCCGAAACAGAGGGGATTACAGATCTGAACCTGAGTGAAAAGGAGGCTGTAAAGAATATCCTGGAAAATGTCTCATCTTTGTCTCACCAACATTTTTTTCGATAGCAAACCCACTTCTATGAACGTGTTTCTTTCCTTGACTTTGTTGGTTGAGAATGAGTACTAAGAGATGAATTCACCCATTTTTTGCTCACTGAGAAGGTATTTTAATCACAGAAATCCCTCTAATCTTATACCCAGAGGTGTGGTTAGTGGTATGGTTTCGAATACTGGCAATAAGACCGAAACGATGTCTAGATTTCAGGGGCAAGAGTATAGAGACATCTACAGGGTCCGGTGTTATAAGCGCCAAGGTTGAGCGGGAAGCTTGTATCGTGCCACCAGGAATGTGGTTATGGTGAGCGAAGAGATGTTTTCCTGCGGTGTAATTGGGTTGAGGACACGATTTCGCTACGCCTCACCGACCCCCAAATATGTTCCTCACCTGGGGTTGAACTACCTATCTGTTCTGTTCCGAGTGTTGGGTTATTAGACACAGGTACCACTGCATCTTTTTTTATTAAAGTTTTTAAAAACCCTATTTGTGGGTTCGATTCCCGAGAGTGAGAGAGTGAAATCTAATGTGTACGTTATTACTAATGGCTAATCTCTTGTAGTGGATCATTGCACCATTCTATCAGTAAAGTTGGGAATTTTCTCTTGGAAACATCGATTATTTTACTGTCCGGACATAACCTACGCTAAAACATTTTTTTAAATTTCTTTGTTAAGACGGGTTATAATTGATGTTGGTTCTTTATTATTCATTCCTCAGGTCAAGGTTAGGTTTTGTGAAGTCAGACAAATGCGCGGTAGTATAATTTTTGGCAAAGTACGGAATAGGTTAGGCTCTGCACTTAGCATGTTTTGGACGTCATTACCCTCAGGTGAGGTGGGGGAGGGGGTGACACTTCCTCATTACATTGTTTTGGAAAAACAATAAACTGTTTAGGTCAGGACCGTATTCCTGTGCCCCTCCTTCATTCATGATATTTCGAATGCTGGTCCAGGATATGCAAAGCAATAAGTTCGTCCTTTTCCCTCTTCTTTCGTTAGCCCCTCCTTTATAATTCTCTTAAAAGGGGGAAGACTTGTTGGTGATCACTCTAAGATAAATAAATAAATAGTAAGTTTTGACCCATCTTATTCCCAGGGTAGATACAGCATTTCAGCACTAGGGGCAGCTAAGGAACATAGTTTAATAGACCTCAACGTTATCTTTCTCCAGCGCACTCTCACTGAACGTTCCAAACCATACACTGCATTTGTCCCTTCTAGGCGGCCCTACAGGTTCAATGTAGTCTCAGAAGGTCTCTATGTGGGGCTCCTGTGCTCTGTCACGTGTTACATTATATTTGTTCAGATTTCCATATCCTGAGTTAGTTTTCAACAATCGGGATGAAATCCGCATCTACAATGAATAGATGTATGAATGTTTAGGTCACATTGAGCTAATTCTTTAAAGATTAGGGGAGGCTGGGCACTGGGTTTACTGTTAACCACGATAAGGTGACATTGACCACCGATTATGTCAAGTACCTTGTGTATGTAATATCCACTAGTAATATTCTTGTGGATCCCGAACTAGTAAAATACATGGTTGATTTTCTGGCACCCATGAATATCAGGGGTGTACAACGTTCTCTATGGATGTGTGCCTAGTTTTCCAAGCTCTTCACTGTATTTGCAGAGCAATCTTCCCCCGTGAGCTCTTTGAAGAAGAAAAGAGTAAAGCTTAGCTAGATAAAGGAGCAACAAAAATCCTTCCACTCCTTGAAATAAGCTTTGATATCCACTTAAGTCCTTAGAATGAACGCATCTTTACACCAACTGAGATATCTGCGTATTTAAACTATTAGGGATAGGAATGATAAATATACCGTTGAGAATAAATGTATTTAAATTTGCGTTGAGGAAAGATGAAAAAAAATTAAGGAAAGATACTCAACATTAAACCCTGATGGAATTCAAGCAGCAACCTCCCTGGCATTATAAATCTTGATAAGATGAGACTAACGCCTTTATCCACGTTTATACCGGTGATACAATGGTAGAATGCGCGTGGTTTGTTTCTTATAGCGACACACTGGAATCAAAATGTTAAATGGAACATAAGGCGAGTTTTCTCGATTAAATCGGTTACGGTTGGTATCGAGTGCTATCGAAAAATCAGTTTTGACCAAGATGAAGGGTGTATTAACAGGTGATACAGTAGCCCCATAGCTTCTTTGGTGCTGACTGACAGCTGACGGCTTTGAAAAGTTACCAGACAGAATTATTATGTATCCTTACGCCGAGCCATATGATCTGCCAAAACATGTGTTTAGCAGCTGTCACTTCTGACATTCAAAATTTAGGTATATACCTAAATGTTGACTGTCATAAGTCAGCTGTAAACTGTCAGTCAGCACCAAAGAAGCCTTGGGGCCACTGTAGGTTATTTTATGTAAACCTAGGTGTACAGCAAATCAATGGAACATTTCCTATTTAGTTGTATTCTTAGTTGTACTTTATGTTACAGCTTATTTTTACTAGGCCTAGTATATGACCCCCACATACTCAAGCGGGTCACCAGGCCAGGACCTTTGGCAGGCTCTTTTACTTACAGCTAATCTAACTAGTCGATTTCTTCCCTAGCCATCATCTCTTGTTTTGTCCACGACAGTCAGGGGTTGAGGTAGAACATCAGATAACTCTTCGGGGGTAAAGACTACTGGTGGTGACGGGGGTGGGTGGGGGGGGGGAGGGGGTACTTATGCAAATAACAAGATTTCAAGTTGTTTATTTTGAGTCAGAAGTTATATTGGTAGCTAGTAGACATTACAAAGTTGAAAGTGCATTTTTAATTTATCACATTTTATATTTTAATACTAAAAAATCAAAAAAGTTATGCTAGACTTTACTAAATGTTGAGTATAATATCCCTTAAAACGAATTATTCACCTAGATTAACTACCATGGGAACCCTCTCTCCTCCCAGCTATCTCCATGATTCGAAATAGCTTATTGTGCTCAAATGTGTCTTACACGTCCTATGTAGTCGAGCGCTAACAGGTGTGTGCGCGTTGAACGCTTCCTTTCGTAATATACAAAACAACACACGCTAAAAACTAATACGCTGATTGGCTAGCTGTTCACGACAAACCTCCCCTTCCCTTTCAGAAACCACGTGAGTAG
Organism: Timema douglasi; assembly: GCA_901482245.1. Classification (NCBI taxonomy): domain Eukaryota; kingdom Metazoa; phylum Arthropoda; class Insecta; order Phasmatodea; family Timematidae; genus Timema; species Timema douglasi. The sequence goes on from CABEEJ010008994.1 coordinate 6,973, forward strand.
TGTTCGGGGCGTATGGCTCCACTACGTCATACCTCGAGATGCTCATTAACATACTTTCCACATCCGTATGATTTACCGTTATTCCCCCCTCCTCCCGCCCCCTCCTGACCACACCACTACAGCCCCCAACCCTGACATGTTGGTTCTTGGTGATTAATTATTAATGATTTTTAATTAATTAATAGGTAGGATAGAGGTGTTGGAGTTTTTATTCATCCCTTAGAACCTCTAGTTAGCGCTGTCTTATGTTGAATGAACATTGGTTCCTCCGTCACAAGGCTCTGTCGGAATGAACCTCTCCTGGCGGCCTTTTAATTATTAATGATAGTTAATTGATTTATGCTAATTAATTATTGGCTAAGATTGAGGTGTTGGAGTTTTAGAGCGTTGTAGTTTATTCAGGGGAGCATGAGACAGAGGCACGAACCTCTCACTATGGCTGTCAGGGATATAATGAACATTGGCTCTTCAGTCACAAGGCTCTGTCCTGGAACAAGCAGCATGAACCTCTAGCTATGGCGATCGGCGGTAGAGTGTGGTAATTGGATCACCTGCCTTGAGACCCCCTCCTCCTTTGCGACCCTGGCACCTGTCTACGGGGTCGACAAGACAAGAATAGATCGTGACCTCAATGACGTGTGCTATGTCGCAACCCTGGTGCCAGGTTGGTGGGCAGACAAGACAAGTTGAGACAAGAATGGTCATCGACCCTGGGTAACGGGGTTTTCCCTGGCGCTAACAAGCCAAGAATAGATATTGAGGTCATTGACCCGGGCAACGGGGTTTTCCTTGGCACCAGGTTGGTGGGCAGACAAGACAAGCTGAGACAAGAATAGGTCGTGACCTCAGCCACCGTCACCGGGGTTTTCCTGGGCACCAGCATGGTGGTCCAACAAGACTAGTTGAGACAAGAATAGATATTGAGGTCATTGACCAGGGCAACGGGGTTTTCCCTGGCACCAGGTTGGTGGGCAGACAAGTCGAGACAAGAATAGAACGTGACGTCGAACGAGGGAGGGAGGGTATAAAGGGCGGCCCCCACTTGGTTGGCTATTTATAAGCGTTTGTAGAGCAGCTCAAGATGGACAAGTTACAGCAGCTGGTAAATATTGTCGACGCCGTGCAGACTGTAAAATTGTGTTATCTAGCCGTAGATCCAAAGTACTCGCTGGATAAATTAAAAGCTGTCAATACAAAGTTCGGGAGACGTTTAGTAGCCTATCTAGATGGCGAGTTTGGTGTATTTTTACCCTGTCGTTTTGGTACTCTAACAGATGAAGACGTGTGTACGTTAAATAAAGAAAAACTAGTATTTACCTGCGCCGGAGTAAAACCCGGTTCACCTACCATTGTGAACTTTGAACGCGTTTAAGACGCGGCAGTTAACAACAACAACATCGGGCAGCGGAGCGGTTAATACATAACGTACGCTCACCATGCTTGGATCCGGCTATATTAATTTAATATTTGTGGGTCACACGATTGAGGGGCGCACCTATATGACGGTAGAGAATGTTCACAGCGTGGTGGTGTGTGATAGACAGGTAATTTACAAAGTAGAGGAGCGAGGCTACATAGAGTTTTGCGACGCTACCTGTCACACGATAAGAGCGATGGAAGTACTACCCTACGAGAGAATCGAGGAAACGTACATGTGTGATATGACGTGTGCCGTGTATAATTTCCATAAGGGTGACGTTGTGGCTGTATTTCCACGGCCGCCACCGCTGCCCCTCCGAGCTCCACACCACCCGCCATCTTCCTTCACGACGCCACCAGAGACACAAGCGTACCTGCCCCCAGAGTCACCCGAGTACTCCCCACAAGAGTCGTCTGTCTACCAGTCACCTGCGTGCCCACTGTCAGAGGCGTCAGATACATCGGCGTACCCGCCGTCAGAGCCGGCTGTCTACCAGTCAGCAGAGTCAATTGAGCACCCACCACCACCGGAGGAGGAGGTGAAGTCCGAAGAACCCGTAAATCTCGAGGATTTAACAATTTACAAAACTTATTCAAATGTTAAAATTATAGGTGAAACGCCCGCCGGCACATACTCTGTCTGGCAGTTTCGGTAACGTTTTCCTTCCAAAGTCAATCTATTATTTGGATTGTAAGTGCTTTAAATCTAAAGCACGCTGTATGATATATTTAGGAGGACAAAGTGTGATGTTTAAAAGTGAATTAATAAACTAGTCGTACTCTGCTGCCATCATCGGAGCTAGCGGTTATATTTTGAAAAAAAACCTGTTAGAGTTTGTGAGTAGAGCGAGTGTTTATTTCTTTTGCTGCATCTCCAATTGACATTATGCCATTTAATTGCTGCGGATCCTACGCAAAGCTCTCCAATATTATTCGGCACCAAATTCAATGTCATCAAACACCTCCAAATGCTGCTCACCACGATACCAGTTGGGAGGAGGAGGTATTATGCAGTGCATTAGACCTGAGGAATACAATTGTGTCAAGTGCTTAAACGAACTTGAGAAAAACAAACGTTATAACGTTGTGCTATCGGAAGAGACGCCTAGTGAACCTAATGTTATTGTGCTTGAATTTGTTGGAAGAGTAAGATTGCCGGGTAAAAACTGTGGAGACATTGTTAATATACGCTCTAGTGCCTCTCAACGTGTATTGAATTATTTTGGAGAGGGCTCCTACTCATTCTCTAGATGGTAGATATATTGGTCAAAAGACCTAAATAATATTGCTGCTTGTTGTTGTTATGAATGTTTCAAATTAATCAATTGCTGATTGTCAATAAAAAACTAGCAATAAAATGTCATTATTTTTTTAAATCCTTAAAATAAGTTGGTTGGCGTATCAAAGACATGTGGAGCTGGCAACATTGTTGTGACTTAGGTTATTAGGGGTTAAAAAATGGTTTAATTTTATTTTACTACGCGCAGCAAAATACACTATTTTCTTCTAATAAAGAGTTGTGACTATTGTTTGTTATGATAATGAAACAAAAATATCTTATCTTTTTTTATTTGTGAGTTATAAACTACTAATGAGTTTATTGTTATGAAAACCAATTTATACTTTCCACTGTAAAAAATGTTTATGAGAATACAAAAACTTATTTTTGAAAATCTAAATACTATTTATTAAATAATGTTTGTTAACATTCAAGTTTTATTCAGATACTTCAGTCACCTTTTCCTTCGTCAATTTGTATAAATAGCTTGTTTTTTTTGCCACATTCAATATTTTAAGATGATCTGTTTTATTTTTTCAAAGAAATGAACAATAAAATCAATACTTTTGATAATTATTAGGAGAATGCATTAATTTTAATAAAGATTTAATTGTATCAGAAAAATTCTATTTTGATTTGTCTTACTCCTTCTAATAGTCCCCACAATTATTTTCTGAAACACGTGTTGCAAGGTGTAAAGTTTCGGTGTCAGAATCAAAGTCGAGTGTGTTGAGCCAGTTTTTACTAGAGGTATTCCCACTCTCTCTTAAGCATATTCTGGTATATTTTCTAAAATTCTACCTTCCTTACCCTTATAGGATATTACGAATGGGTGGTGAGACGCAATGTATAAACAAAAAAAACTTTTAAAGTATTGACACCCCCTCTCTAAAAAATCCTGAACATGGCAATGCTCATACCGTCATTTTGAGAGTATCAATAATATAACTATTACCAATGATTGATTTTTTTCTTATTTATATACAAACTAACTTGAACCTAAAAATTACTGTACTCCTAAAATATAAACAAGTAAATTATGTATACATCCAAGAGTCATTAGCTTTGAATACTGAGTTACTCAGTTGTTGTTGTATACTGGACTCCCTAAGAGATTATTCTGATCAATGAAAGGTTCAAATTCCCGACATGACCGAAAAATTAATCATTGTTGAAATGTGGGTTTCCCCCCTTCACAATAATGAATTAAATGCCTGGAAGCTTGGTGTTGTACCTGTTCAGGTTTAAGTTAATTTATAAGATGTGTGTTTATATAATAAATAATTTCAGAATATTTGGGTCTGGTTCCTTATATCAGTCGGGATCGTGTCTACCTACTAAGCTAAGGGTATCGGGTTTGATTCCTTGCATGGCTTAAAATACGGGTTTAAGGGTTAATGGGCTTTGTGCATAACTAGTCTACCAATTGGAGCAAAGAGACGGTCTTACACTAATTTTTTGCTAGATACACACGTCAGGGGTTCGAAACCCTATATTACCCCCATGTCATGATGTTTTGCTGGGAGAGCGGATTCGCGTAAAGTGCTTCTCTGTCTCACTCTCCACGCTAAAGCAGGGGTTCACTTCCTTGTCCTTTCATTGTTTCAAAATAAATAGCTTCGGTGTTCAAACTCCAGACAATCATACAGACAGTGCCCCTGATTAAGTACTTTTACAGAAACTTCCCTAGAATATGCTGGAGATAACAATATTGTTGTGACTTTAGATTTCCTCCCAAAGAGAACTGAATGTTTCAACTTATACATAATGCTTGAGACGTGCTTCTAGGATAGGCGAGAGAGAGAGAGAGTTGTATCCATTAAAACACAAGCATAGCAGTTTTATAATATTTATTCACGCATATCTAATTTAAAAAACAATCAAGGCATTTTGTTGATCCCAATAAACACTTTGTAAATATGAACTTTAAATCAAATTGATCTAATAAATTATGTGTAAATTAGCAAAATCCCTAGAACACTTTGTAAAATATCTCATTAAAAAACACTATATTTTGTTGACCCCTATAAACACTTTGCAAATATAAACTCTAAACCAAATTGTTCTAATTTATTTAAGCTTAAAAATAATTTATCCCATTGTTTCACTTTATATTTACATGGCTATTAAAATAAAGAATTTAAAACAGTTTTTGAAAAAATAGTGCACCGTTTATTCATTATATATATATATAGATAAGTCAAAATAATATGGCAGCATTTTACGCATCACTGTGTCTATATCTATCTCTGAAACAGCACATGACGAAATATATCAAGGTTCGAATCCCTGTGTGCATGCTGTCTAAATTATAGGCTCAGCTGTGGAGGTTGAAATCGAATCCCCTGCGTGTAAACTGCCCTAAAACACTTTAATTTACGTTTAGCCAAAAAAAGGGTGCGTGTTACCCTGGTAGTGGAAGTCTGGATTCGAATCTCGTCAATTGCTAGTTTCCCTCCCGCTAAAAATTTCTACCTCACTTCGTATCCAAAAGTGGTGTATTGCCGATAAATACGTCCGCGCATGTCGACGAACGATATCATACAACCGATTTAGCAATAAATAAATATTCAATATATACTTTTAATGGTTGTAAAAAATAAAGCTATACGAGTTGTTTTCCCACAAGAACAAATATAATATTAATTGCCAAATCGAACAGCTCCCCCGTTAAAAAAACGGTTTTGTCGTACAGCTAAGATATATTTAAATTAATTAGTAATAATAATAATATTTAGCACCGCTTCTTACTACCCGTACGGGATATACGCTATGTGTTAGTAAAATTGTCATAATACCACCAGGTATTTAATATATTAATGTTACATTTATTGTAATACAAAAGAGGTGGAAAGAAGCGGAGTTAGACCATATATGTAGAAATGAAACAAATAGCCGAAACTGTTGTTAATGCATTTTAGTGGGGATAGTACCACATAGATATCATATTCTGAAAATTGAAAAATGACACTTGGACACGGGAATCGAACCTGGGACCTTCGGCTTAGTACGCCAATGCTCTTACCACTGAGCTATCCAGGATTCATCCCGTGCCCATGGTCATTCTTCACTCATAGTATTAAGACAGAGTCTTAAGATGGACGTGTGGAAGTCGTCAGCTTATAAACATGTGATTATATAAGATCACAGCCATCAGACAGCGCAGCCATTTGCGACTCGGTAGTTGGCATTTTCAGCCATTAGACAATTATATATATAATTGTACAGGATTGCATATATTAATGAAACAAGTAGCCGAAACTATTGTTAATGCATTTTAGTGAGGTTCACACCACTTAGATATCATATTCTGAAAATTGAAAAATGACACCTGGACACGGGAATCGAACCCGTGCAAACTACCAAGTCGCAAATGGCTGCGTTGTCTGATGGCTGTGATCTTAGATAATCACATGTTTATAAGCTGACGACTTCCGCACGTCCATCTTAGTCTGCCTTAAACTATGAGTGAAGAATGACCATGGGCACGGGACGAATCCTGGATAGCTCAGTGGTAAGAGCATTGGCGTACTAAGCCGAAGGTCCCAGGTTCGATTCCCGTGTCCAAGTGTCAATTTTCAGAATATGATATCTATGAGAGACTATCCCCACTAAAATGCATTAACAATAGTTTCGGCTATTTGTTTCATTAAAATATGCAAATCCTGTACATTTATATAATAATTGTCGAATGGCTGCAAAAATGCCAACTACCGAGTCGCAAATGGCTGCGTTGTCTGATGGCTGTGATCTTAGATAATCACATACACATGTTTATAAGCTGACGACTTCCACACGTCCATCTTAGACTCTGCCTTAAACTATGAGTGAAGAATGACCATGGGCACGGGACTAATCCTGGATAGTTCAGTGGTAAGAGCATTGGCGTAGTAAGGCGAAAGTCCCGGGTTCGAATCCCGTGTCCAAGTGTCATTTTCCAAATTTCAGAATATATATGTAGAGTAAAAGTTAAGTCATATATATATACTAAGCTCATTTAGACTGTATACATTTATTTATAAGTGCTCGTTAAGTGGAGTTCCGGATCTCTGATAATTAGTATCCCCTTTATACATTCGCAATATATAGGACAGCCAGTGACGTAGTACGTTTCAATGATTAAAAAAATGGTGGTCACTAGTGAGCAGTTTACTACTCTTCTTTTCATACAAATACGGATACATTAAATTCCACCTCTAATATCGACTAGCCAGTGCAAGATTCCAATCTTAAGGATTGCTAGATTCCTGAGAATACATCAGCAATGTTGAGGCAATACTTTTAAATTAGTAGAGTGACATTCTTACTTAGTACAGGTGGTAGAGATTGTATCTTAAATGGGTAAAGCTCTCTCTCTCTCTCTTCTCGAGTTTAGCTGCGGTCAATTCCCTCATGGACGAAATTTAGACGTTGCAACAAACCTTAGCGGGAGTTGTTTATAAATATACTCATGAGCATATTTCAAATTGTAAAGGCGAGCCATATTGTCGGGTGCGCTTGTCTCCCTGACAAATTTGCTGCATGCTTGTAAAAGAATGTATAACTGTCTCTCTCTCTCGGTGTAAAGGGAGTTTTGAGACTGGTATTAGACTGTTAATAGAGCTTTGATTTAATCTATGTCGTGTGGCTAGCATCAATGGTTAAGACGTCTAAGGAATCGCCTGTCTGTGAGGCGTTAGCATGTCTGTCCACAGAGCCATGTGTCCAGGCGTCGATTCCCTGTACGGCTGAAAATGCAACTATTATCATTAAAAAAATTTATGACATAGCTGGTTGATAACATAGACCCTATTTGATAAATTTCGTCCCGAACAGCTGGGTATGCTGACTTAACGTCAAGCTCATCTAATATAGTTTGCCAGTGAAGAGAGTTTGGAGCTGGAATCCCTGTCAACCGTAGCAAGCATGAATTTTACTAATAAATGGTTTCTTCTTCTTCTGCTCCACGTTCCCCCAAATTCGGGTACATTTTATCAACATTATACTTTACTCATAAATTTCCTATTAGTGTAAATAAATACATCTTGTTCCGACCGGTAATAAGAAACGAACAATTTTTTTGCCTTTCTTAGAAATTAAACATTTTATTTAAACCGCTACAGTTGATAACATAGAACCTATTTGATAAATTTCGGCACAAACAATTGGGCATGCTGACTCACATTTGCGTGAAAAGAAGAGTGGTAAAACTGCTCACACTTTAAACCGTATCTTTTTGTACTGCTTGAACTGTAACTATGTCACTGACTATCCGATATATTGTGAGTACCAAACCCCCCTCGTTTCCATACAGGGAATCGAACCCGAGACCCTTAAAAAATACACTTGAACCCCGGGAAAACTACAAAATATTCAATGGTCAATGCCCTCTAGTAATTGTCATGTAAAATTGATTCCGCATGTATTCGACTTTTTTCGTGATTAATTTATTCACAGGGACATTGTTAATCGAAATAACTGTTATTAATTTCACTAAACCATCGATTACGGGAAAAACGTGGTTCAATTCCTGTCGGGTGTGCTGAAGATTATTTTCTTAAATGATTTCCCTTTCTCTTTATTTCTCCACGCAAATGCAGGTATACTTCCTCTAAATTTAACCTTCCTCCTCATTACCACATTAGTGTATATATAACCCGAACATGTAACAATACGCGGTGCTAAAAAAGTTTCAATATGTTTTTACTAAGTCATAAACCTTGCATTTTAAAGTTTAACAAGAATCTTGTGAAATGTTGAAACTATGCGATAAAGATAAATTATCCTTCTTCAAACACAGGCATGTTTTTAGCACAATTTTTAATGAGAAATACTACACATTGTGGATATATTATGTCCTTTCAAGCACACGGAACAATTATGGACATTCTTCGAATGGTTCCTCAATTAGTGGAAGGTAGCGGGGTTTCGAGTCCCTGAAAAGCCTCCAAACACGCCAAAAGTCCCGTGTTTGAATCCTTGGAGAGACAAAACGCTATAATTGTTGCAGGAACCGATTTCGATTCCTGTGTAAGCATGAATAATAACTTTGACTATTTGAAACCACCTTGCAAGAAATAATTTAATGGTCCCTGAGTTCGAATCCAATAACTTTGGCTATTTTAAACTACCTATATGTTTGGCCAACGAAGGGCTTGATTCAGCTACATTAATATTTCCTCTTATTCAAATTTACTTGGCCTACGGATTGAAAAGATACATTTCTCACACCTCCCCTACCGTGTTAAATTGTGGAAAAGGAGATTAACAAAACAACCAACGTGGGATTCTCCCACCCTCCCTTCACGTTGCTGAAGGTACATTCAAGCGAGGAGGCCCTTGTCTTTTAAATCCTAATATGTTTTCAGCACTTATTCACTCATGTTATATTTTTATTACAGGCATAGGTAATTACGATTGAGTTTCTAGGAAGGTCGAGGTTTGATTCCACGACAAGCTACTCGGGAAAATTGAGATACATTCCCTCTGGTACCCCCTAGGCCCCCAGATCACCTCGCACTCAGAAACTGCCCGAGTTTTTTTCATTCACCCTGGGTTTCCCACCCTCCCTCCACGCAGCTGAAAGTACAATCAAGCAAGGAGGCCCTTGTCCTTTAACACCTAATATGATTTAGGCACTTATTCACTCATGTTATATTTTTATTACAGGCATAGGTAATTACGATTGAGTTTCCGGGAAGTTCGGGGTTTGATTCCGCGACCAGTTACTCGGGTAAATTGAAATACATTCCCTCTGGTACCCCCTAGACCACCAGATCACCTCACGCTCACAAACTTTCATTCACCCTGGGTTTCCCACCCTCCCTCCACGCAGATGAAGGTACATTCAAGCGAGGAGGCCCTTGTCCTTTAACACCTAATATGATTTCGGCACTTATTCACTCATGTTATATTTTTATTACAGGCATAGGTAATTACGGGAGGGTCAGGGTTTGATTCCGCGACAAGTAGCTCGGGAAAATTGAGATACATTCCCTCCGGTACCCTCTTAGACCACCAGATCACCTCGAGGTCACAAACTGCCCAACGAGTGGATTTTTCCATTCACCCTGGGTTTCCCACCCTCCCTCCACGCAGCTGAAGGTACATTCAAGCGAGGAGGCCCTTGTCCTTCAACACCTAATATGAATTTGGCACTTAATCCCTAATGTTATATTTTTATTACAGGCATAGGCAATTACGGGAAGGTCGGGGTTTGATTCCGCGACAAGTTACTCGGTTCTTTATGTTAATAACTTCCAGCCATATAAAAATCCCCAGCCTCGATACACCTGACAGGGATCAAAACCCAGTTTCCTCCCATCTTTAGCAGTCTAGTCTATTGCACGAGTAGCACCTTAAACCATGTGGTCATTCTCAGGATTCGAACCCCTCATGGCTACGCACATGGTGTGTCTGTTATTTACAACTACACGTATACTTTATTAGAATCGATCAGGTAGTAAGACATGGTGATAGATATTTGTTTTTAAAAGAGGTAGTTGAGCATTGAAGCGGAACATGTCCTCTTTCATAGGACGTACTTGCGTGAGTGACTGTCAACGGTACTTTTCACGGAAGGGAAGGGGGGTGATGCGACTGTCTATTCCTGGCGATTCAAGGCAACGACTCCTTGATGCGTCGAGGTTAATGCCTGGTTCATCAGCCTCAGGAGTAACAACCTAGGCTCTGGGGGTTAGGTGAAATTCCAGTGCCAGAACGTTGAAAAGTGAAAGGGAGGAATTGAGTAACAGACGACATTGGCTGCTCTCAGTAGTCGAGTTGATGTAAATGAAAGAGGTTTACACCTCGTGTCACTGTAACCAAAGGATGCACGCATGCTATGAACCATTTATCATATTCTACCCGCCGCCAACCATGTTCTAATAAACTACAACGCCCTTAAAACTCCAACACCTCTATCCTACCAATTAATTAATTAAAAATAATTAGTCAGCAAGAATAAATACCACTGCTGCCTGGAAGTACTCGATATAGCCCTCGGCCTCTATAGAGAAAGGTTCTAATCGATGAATAAAAACTCCAACATCTCTATCCTACCAATTAATTAATTAACAATAATTAATTAACAATCATTAATAATTAATCACCAAGAACCAACATGTCAGAGTTGGGGGTTGTAGTGAGGAGGTCAGGAAGGGGGCGGGAGGAGGGGGAATAACGGTAAATCATACGGATGTGGAAAGTATGTTAATGAGCATCTCGAGGTATGACGTAGTGGAGCCATACGCCCCGAACACTACTCACGTGCTTACCTCACAGATTCCGGGCAGAAATAGAACAAAACCGCAGTGAATAATACAAGTAATAAATTAAGATAAAGCCATATTCAAACACTGACTTTCTAAGAATGAAAACTACTAGATTTCAAAATTAAAGGCCTAAAAGTGAAGTTAACGAGTTGAAATTTAAAATATGTTGCTTACAACTTTGACTGTGATCGGGACAGTCGGAAGCGGGAGGAGGCTCCAACAACAACTACTACATGTCGAGAACAGTTGGCTGCGAGGAACTCCTATCATTACAAAGTAAATTACATAAAGAATAACTAATACAATTACGCGATAAACTGTCATTAATCCTTCACGACGCCGATGAAGAAGGTTTACTACTATATATCACTTGGAATTCACTCAGTAACCTGGATTTAAGGTCAGGAAGGACGACCGTATCTGGGAGTCCAACGGCTACACCAGACTCTCCAGAAGGATCCAGCAAGGACAGCCAGAACGCCCGCCCACGTACGCCAGGCCTGAACCCAGTGTTGGCCTATCATAACGAGTCGGCGACTACACCGTCATGACTAAGAACCAGAATCCCAGCAGTTAGCCCTATCAAGGTTATACAATTCAGAAAAGAGCCCAGATCATCCGACACATTGGAAGAACCATCTGGAAGGGAGCTACTGTAAGCCATACAAGAGCTGTCAAACACGTTCTAGAACAGGATTCAACGCCTGGAAGGCATCAGGAACCCTACCGCTGCTCCTGTGGCACCCACGGGAGACCCTCGGCCGTCGGCCGAAGCGTGGGCGTCATTGGTCCAGCCGGAAGAAGGCCTGCTCTGCGTAGAAGAGGGTCCTGCTCTGACGCTGGCCTTAGCCCTCAAGGCAAAGCTATCGGAGATGCAACCTGGAAGGGAGAAGCACCAGGCACAATATCTGTTGAACATGGCCGCGCACTACATAGAGCTACCAACGCGTGCCCAGCAACTCCTCATGCATAGAATAAACATTTTCTACATTGAAACTACACGTGGATGGCCCACAGCAATCGCGGCGGCCGGCGGGGACTCATCACCGGCCATATATCCACCGGGGTTCGTCCCACCAGCCCCAGCACCAGTGGCTCCACAGCAGGGAAACTACTGGACAAGCGGTGGAGCCAGCTCAGGCGGTCCACAACGGCGAGGAAGAGGCCGGAGAAGATAATAGATACGGTCAGGAAGAACCCTTATCTCATCACGCTGATGTTGAGATGCCCACATCTGTTTTTATAAACTATTTTGTCTTGTATTGTAATGTTTGTATAACCCTAAATGCCTATCTATTGTAATAACGATAATAAGAATAAAGTGTCTCCGGGGTCTCCTCTCGCCCTGACTGCCTCCGGCCTTCCCACCAGTTAGTGTCGCCCTCCCTGCTCCACCCTGACTGTGTCCCGAGAGCCTCCTCCCCAGGCTTATATACTCTCGCCCGCGGGCGGAAAGGCCTGGAAAGGAGGGTCCCGGGAGGGACAGCCGAGGGCGAGACAAAGAGAGCAACGGCTCATGAGCCCTTTATTGCCTTTAATTTTACAATATTATATTAACATACATAACATAAGATATTCAAGAAATATAGCATAATACATAGTACACAGAGTCCTAATTAAAATAAAACCCCACACTTTCATATAATTACACATTTTAGCTGAATAACTTATTAATATGAATACAGATTAAATTAGGCCTAGAAAAGACTCATACATAGCATTTTGGTAATATTCATTATAATTGTAGTAAGTGTTATATACTGTTATGTTAATTCAGTGACAAATTAAGAAATTAAATTTGGATTATAGGGAGCATTAAATAAAATATTGGTTATAAGGTGAGCCTCTGGAGGGTAGGGAAGCTTTCTTCCAGAAACACTTTAGCATTGAATGCCTTCAATATCTGTGGCCATACCTGCCGTAGTTGGATATGTTAGGATCATTACAAAGTTAGTTAAAACTTGAAGTACTTTTAGATGGTGATCAAGAATGGAACTGTAAAAAAATAGGTTTTTTTTTTTGCATTTTGTATTATAACTATGGTATGAAAAAGGAACACTATACCGGTGAACTCGTAAAGTTTCATGGATAGTAATATAATTTAGATATAAACATTAATTTAACAATTACAATAGCCCAGCATGCACTGATACATTAGGTTCCCCTCACTTAAGGTCACGCCCAGTAAACCAGTAAGAATCTCGTTTAATCAGCTGCCAGTGACGGAAGCTTTGAATATTAATTAGATCCATGTACACTAGGGATGGCTTTTCCATAACGGTCTTCCATCTTCTACCAGAAAGAGTGATTACATTTCTCATCATTACACCATTAAATTAATCTGTAAATATCTCGTAGGTTAAGAAAAACACTATTTTTTGTTAAAATTTATGGATACCAATCCATTAAATAAAGAAAGAAATACACATATATACAGAACGTTTCAATAATTATAAAGATCAGACACATTAAAATAATAAATTAACAATTTTTTTAAAATTATTTAACAGTATTGGTATTGAGATTATATCTAAGTATGATAAATGCTATCAAACTAGTCAGGTTAGATGGTCTTGTGTAGAAGTATTTGACATATACAGTATTTATTTTATGTTTACTAAACATAATAAAATAACTAGAAACTTTTTACCTATATTTATGACAAACTGTAAAAGTAAACATTGATAACTTGCTTCTAGTGTTAGAACGTGTGTTGTCACAGCCTTTAAAAGGACACGTGCCTCTTCCTTTGCTAGTTGTTTTGTTCTACAAACTAGAATCCTACTCTTTACTCGGGAACCTATTCCCTTAGACTAAAGGAAGAATGTAAATATAACAATACATAGACCCTCTAGGGCAGATAACTTAAGTTG
>CABEEJ010008995.1:6328-20792 GCA_901482245.1 Timema douglasi
TTTTTTTTTTTAAAAAAAGAGTGTCTATTAATTCAGGTTATTAAAATCTCACCCCCTTTTTTCACTCTTCAATATTCACTATTTTTTTGTTTGTTTGTTTGTTAATTTTTATGAAAAAATAAAATTGTGTATCTTATTTGGTATTCAGCTGCGATTTACTATTAACAACTTTGAATAATCAATATTTAAAGTTAACAAAATAAAAATGTAGATCCCCTCCAATTCCCTGATCATCAGATTTCTTTTCATTTTGTTCTGTTCAATAAACTTGTGAAAAATATAATGTTTATTTTCATTTGGTTCTGCTTCAACTAAATTCAACTTTTGTTTATTTTTCAGAACCTTTGCGGAAATCGGTTCTTTAAACTAATAGCTTAGAAATTATGTTAAGATGCTTTAAAATTCCCTCCCACAAGGTTAAACTCCTGGAATTTTCTTTCTAGTTGATGGAACTTCAATTCTAACCCCACCTTCCATTTTGGAAAGCCCACAAGGGGTGCCCTTGAAGTTATATGTTATAGATAAAAAGATAAGTTATCACAAGGACGTGCTTGGATCAAGTTAAGTGGTTTCGTTTACAAACATAATAAAAAAACTAATAAGACTTCTGTGCTGGCGGCCGGGGTTCAATCCTCAGTCGCGGCAAAGATTTATCTGATTACCAAACCCTTCCTTCACCTCTGACAAGACATCTTGTGAATGTGGGGAATGTCAGGCCTCCACCGTGGTTCGGATCCCACGTTAAACTGTAGGTCCTTCATTTCATATCACAATCACCCTAACTTTACACAGTAGCGTAAGTGCGTATAACCCGAACGGGTAGTAAGACGCGGGGCTAATAATAATAATAATAATAATAATAAAATACTAAGTCGAAATTTCTAACCACTTGTACCCTATCTTGGCTTGTTTTGATCAATTTTGGTGAGGAATTCAGATATTTGACTAATCAAATTAGCAATACAGTTATTTTGACATCCATACAGAACTACTTTCTCTGCTTTCAGGAGTCTCTAGTTAGATCTTGGGCTGTGCATAGTTCTAAAAGTTGCGGACATGTACTATTATATCTCTAACTTAGACCATTACATCATTCTCAATTATATAGCGAGGTTTTACACTTCTACTTGTCAAATTTTTGTTTTTGTTCTTTATATTTTTACTTTAATTAAGTGAGATGTTTAAGGCTTCCTTTATCTTTTATTACGTTTGGAATTGCCCTACCCTGCTTTTCTTTAAGTAGTGTCTTCCATATTAATTACTCATTATAAAGTTCATATTATCTTTCCAGACGTGAACGTAAAGTAGGAGCGTCGTAGAAAGAACGGTTACCGACAGTTAGAAAAGTTATTAAAACTACTTTAATAAATATTCATCAAGATATGATATCTGGAGCTGTCACTTTAGTTAGTTAGATATTAACACAAATTATAAAATAATTTTGTATCAAGAATCGGGACTCACAGAGAAGTTGGCGTAGGCGTCGTTTATTTCTCTCATTATTTTTATTAAGCACCGCGTCTTACTACCCCCACCCCCCGTTCGGTCTGTACGCTTATATACTAGTTGCGCTAATCTTTTCTGAAGGTCTAGGAAGGTTATATTTAGATGAAGTGTAGCCGCATTTGCGTGGAGGGAGAGTGTAAAAGATTTTGAAAAAAAAACCCACCCTCAGTACATTTGATTGAGATTTGAACCTTGAACTCCCGTGATATTCAGTCTCTTCTCGTGCTAGTTTAGCACCTTAAACCATGCAGCCACCGGAGCGGGTCTCTAAATACTATCTCCGTCCTTATTCAGCGGCTATATGACACTCCGGGGTGAGGAAAGGGTGATAGTATTTGAGAGGGCCTGGGTTCATTTCCTTTGCACCCAGTATTCTGAAAATCGAACATTACATTTACTGACCGCAACACCAGGGAGGGAAGTCAACCGGGAATCCCCAGTCCAGTCCAGTGAGCCCAGACATGGGCCCAAATGTGGACAAGGGATTCCCAGTATGAGTGTTTGTGGTCTGGTTCAGTGTGTCGTGCGTGTGGACTAGTTTGTTGGTGACAAGTGTCGGAGCGACACGAGCGAAAAGGGCGAAGTAAATTATTACTTTTGACCTTTATGTGAACTGTGTTGGAAATAAACATTAGAAGTGACTATTAGTCAAATGATAGGTTAATTATTTTGTTTTTACCTTTTATCAAATTTATTTAACTATAATTATCTTACTAGTTTAAAGTATTTATTATTATTATTAATTATTATTATTAGCACCGCGTCTTACTACCCGTTCGGGTTATACGCACTTACGCTAATGTGTAATGGTAGGGTGATTGTGAGATGAAATGGAGGACCTACAGTTTAACGTGGAATCCGAACCATGGTGGAGGACTGGCATTCCTCACATTCACAAGATGTCTTGTCAGAGGTGAAGGAAGGGTTTGGTAATCAGATAAATCTTTGCCGGGACCGAGGATCGAACCCCGGCCGTCAGCATAGAAGTCTGACACCTTACCCCTAGACCGCCAGGTCACCAAAGTATTTATTAATTTATTTTGTTGGTTACTACTTAAATATATCTCAGTGACTGTTGAATTAGACACACACACACACACACACACACACACACACACACACACACACACACACACAATGCAGTGTATTTTTATTTGTTTTGTTTTGAATAATCACAGCCTTGAATATTTTGTGGGCGTTTTCAAGCGTGCTGAACTAATAACGTGTTCCAACATCCTTAAAAAAAGAACTCACGGGTCACACGGTGAGTCGTGGGTGGTCCACGACCAACTGATGGTGTTACAGTAGTAATAATAAAGTGTTGGCAATGGTGACCGTGGACAAGCTATTATTTTATAAAGTTTTCTTCCCGCATTTGTCAGGTTAATTAGGTTTAAGTTAGGATTAAGACTTATAGTGACACCACATAATCATCAACATAATCATATTATCGGGTAGAAGTAACGGCTACATGTGTTTACACTTTGGGAAATATAAACGTGTATGTTAGCTCCCACTTAATGTTACAATTTTTGTTAATTATATTTACCTACGAACACATTTAATGTTTGTTATATTTGTTCCACCGGCAGAATAGAGGTATTAGGACAATGATTAGCTTAAACTAGCCTAACCTAACCTAACCTGACCTAGCATACCAACATTCTTCATACTAGTAGTTCTGAAAGAGGAACGAGCGAAAACTAAACGTCACATACGTCCTCTCAATGACTTCCAGTTGTTAGAATCAAGGCTTTGACCAGCCGAACGGCGTGAAAACTGACGGTTTATTTTAGATGGGCGTGAAAACTGACGGTTTATTTTAGGCGAGCGTGAAAACTGACGGTTTATTTTAGACGAGCGTGAGAACTGACGGTTTATTTTTGGTGGGCGTGAAATTTGAAGGTTTATTTTAGGTGAGCGTGAAAACTGACGGTTTATTTTAGGCGGGCGTGAAAACCGATGGTTTATTTTAGATGAGCGCGAACACTGACGGTTTATTTTAGGTGGGCGTGAAATTTTAAGGTTTATTTTGCAGGTGGGCGTGAAAACTGACGGTTTATTTTAGGTGAGCGTGAAAACTGACGGTTTATTTTAGGCGGGCGTGAACACTGACGGTTAATTTAGACGGGCACGAACGCCCATATTTTTTTCGAAAGGACACTACCAGCATGGGTGCAAACAGCACGCTCCTGTAGTAACAGCACCTAGATGGTGTCCCAACCTCAGAAGATGGTCACATATCTGACGCTGTCAGAACAGCAGCAATGTCTAGCCGACAAACTCTGGTGGTATCAAATAAAATAAAAGCTTATATTTTGTTATCGTTTATAAATTATATCAATAACTTCTTTTAAAAGGGCGTATTACAAACACAATTATATTTGTGGTCTAAAAACACAAAGGTAGGATTTTTGTAAAACGCCCATCACTCAGTTTTGATCTGCTACTTTGAAAACAGACAGGGTATCATACGGCAAGCCACAAAGTGCTCGGGCAGTAAAATATAGCAAGGGAAATGTTTAAGCAGTAGCTTTTTTTTTTTTTAGCACCAGGTCTTACCACCCTTCATTTTGTGTGGATATTTACTGACTATGATAATGTATAAGCGATAAGGTAGGTTAGATTTTAAGAAGGTGTACCCGCATTTACGCGGAGTGAGGGTGAAAAAAAAACATTTAGGAAAAAATCACTCTACATTAATGTTTCACGTGGGATAGTGTTGGTGTAAATGTACTTATTCGAGCCGACTGTTCCCACAGAGTTTATTGGCGTGTAACGCACACTCTTACTAACCCAACTACCCACATCGGTGGTGTAGTTGGCTAACGCGCTAGTTTAGTGTTGAGCTTGACTGCCGAGGATGTGTCGGGTGAACTGGGGGTGGGGTTCCTTAATGTTTTCCCCTCTCTACCTCCACGCAAATGTGGGTTCACTTCCTCTAAATACAACCTTCCCAATTCCTAAACGATTTGTGTAACTAGTACTTCGCGTGAGTCGTGTTTAGCTCGACTGCTGAGGACGGGGAGATCGAGGTTCGAATCTTGGTCGGGTGAACTGAGGGTGGTTTTTCCTAAATGGTTTTCCACTCTCCCTCCACACAAATGCGGGTTCACTTCCTCTTATTCAACCTTCCTAAATCCTAATCCATTAGCGTAATTAGTACTTAAAGCGTATAACCCGAACGGGAAGTAAGACGCGGTGCTAAAAAAAAACCCCAACCCAAATGAAATGTGACTTGTACCATTCTGATCCTGGCCTCGTGAATGAGTTTCAAGCTGGTCGGGTAGTAAGCCTGACTCGCTTGTCTTGTATTCAAGAGCCGGCCCCCTTTACAGGAAGTTCCTCACTGTGTGTCCCCTGATATATTATCCCCCTCCTCCTCTTCTCCACCCCTTACCTTTAATCATTCATTATCTTCTGTTTCACTCAACACTTCCAACTCTCTTGTTCATACTTCTCTAACTACCCTCTTCAGTGGTCGCACGGTCTAAGTAGTCCCTCTCATGTTATACCGGCATGCTGACTATGGGAAGATCAAGGTTAGAATCCCGGTTGGGTCTATTGAGGGGTGTTTTTTTTACTAAGTGGTTTACCATTCTTCTTCCACGCAAATGTGAGTGGAATGATTGCCTATAAAATGCTTCCTTCTTCACCACTACCCCATTGGAGTAACTATCAATGTACGTATAACCTGAACAGGTAGTAAGACGCGGTGATTGAAAAAATACTTTTCTTACTCTGTCTTGTTATTTTCTTTTATTAGTCATTCTCTACTTGTTCCCCTATTTTGCACCTACATGTGGTATTTTTTAACTAAATATTTATGTCATTATTTCTATATATTCATCCTATAAGTTATACTCTATTGAGGCCTCTTTCACACGGTCCAGGGATTCGCCCGTTCGGGAAGAGGCACGTAGCTAACCCACTATGAGCAGCCAGCATAGCACGTAGTTAACCCACTATGAGCAGCCAGCATGGCACGAAGATAACCCACTATGAGCAGCCAACACGGCACGTAGATAACCCACTATGAGCAGACACCACGGCACGTAGATAACCCACTATGAGCAGCCAACATGGCACGTAGATAACCCACTATGAGCAGTCAGCACGGCACGTAGATAACCCACTATGAGCAGCCAACATGGCACGTAGATAACCCACTATGAACAGCCAGAATAGCATAGTGGGCTAGCTACGTGCCGTTCTGGCTGCTCATAGTGGGTTTACTCCTTAATACGGAGGGCCTGTTAATCGCCACATATTTTCACTAAAGTTATCTTTTAGATAAATATAATCATAAACGTTGTCACGCTAACGTACTTATCATGTTATCGCTATTTGAAAAATAATATTTTCAAACTAAACATCTATTTTCAGTCTCAATCTCATCCAATCCCAATCAGTATAGGTCAAAGTAGGGTTGGGGGAGATAATCTAACGTGAAAACATGAAAATAGGTTCTGGTTGATTTTTAGGCTCTGATTCCGCATGCGTCATTGGATTAATAATGATTAGAAAAAAGAAAAAAGAGAGAGATGGAGGCGGATTGTGTGTTCTATCCCGTGGGATGCGCGCGCCGTATCTTGCTCAAAGTTAATTTAATGTACGTGTGTGTTTAACACATTCTATAAACATGGGGTTATATCAAAACACGACTGACACACTAACTGGACTTATCATAATAAGCTTAATAAAAAACAAACAAGCGGCCCTAGAGACAAGCGTTGACAAAGGTTTTGAAAACTCATCATTTTTATTCAATAAAGTTGATTAGAAATACATTTATTGCTATGGTATGTGTTATAGTTGATTTAAACATTAGTTTGTCTACTATGGTGTTATTCAAAAGAAATTCATATCGTAGATAAATAAGGAATATAACAAGATACCTCCTTTGGTGACCGCATGGTCTAAGGCGTCACTCTCTCAGGAGACTAGACTGCCAATGACGGGGAGATTGAGGTTCCAATCTCGGTCGGGTGTAGTAAGGGTGTTTTTTAAAAATATCCACTCTCCCTCCACGAAAATGTGAGTACTTTTCCTATAAATATAACCTTCCTAATCCCTAAAACCATTAGTATAATTAGTACATAAGCGCAATGGCGGCTCGTGTATAGGCACTGCGGAACTGCAGCACCCCCTATTTCCACTTGATATTATCGATAGCATTTAATATAATGATTCCCTTTTTTCTTTAATTTTTGTAGTAAATTATATATTCCTTAAGCTCAATGTCAGTACTTCAGTAGCCATCCCCCAGTTTATGAAAAAGATAAAAAAATATTTGTATGGAACTGTACGCTTCACAGTGCCAGCGACGTGGTGTTTGACTGTTGTGCGCATGCGCATATAGGAGGAGGTTGGGGAGGAAGGCGGGACTGCCAGGTAGAGAGAGCACTGTTGCTTTCGCAGTGCCGGCTCTGGCGTGATGGTGGGTGGAGGTTTTTTTACTCGGCGTGTGTTGTGTTTAAAAAACCGTGTACCATATTCTTGAATGTGATAAAGTGTAGACAAGTGTAGAATTAGATTATTATTCTGCTTCCAGCTATTCTATTTGATACATTTCTTTTTCGGTTCTTTTATTTAACAGAAAGACTAAATGAGTTTGCAGTACTTTCAATGGGGAAAAATTTCCTCAATTGTCATCCAGAGATCAAGGAGAAAATTAATTTAACTTTTTGCGCAAATTAAAACAAAAAGAATGGATTTCATTTTTAAATGAATAGATCAAGATTGAACTGTAACAATTTAAGTTAAATTAAGTAAAAAGGTTTTTTTTTGTTAAGATTTTATAAAGTTCCTGAATAAATTTTCTTTTTATACAGTTTTTTTTTTTACACAATTTTAAAACAAAGGATAAACATTTTCTGGAGCAGCACCCCCCCTAATTCTACCTACGAGCCGCCACTGCAGTATCGCTTAACACGAACGGGTAGTAAAACTCATAAATGGTACTAGCTATGTAATAGGTCGAGGTACACAAATCCTTTTTGTAACTATTTCCTGATTTGGATGTCCGCAAAAGTCCCTTGTGGTTTGAAAAGCTTCAACGAAGTCCTGGTCACAAAGCGTCATGGCACTTTATTCGACACGGGTGTGTTTCGGGTTGAAAGCCTGTGGCTCTTAGAAAGTTCGGGTCTGTTCATAAATATTTAGCGGCCGTAACTAAATGTGTTTAGAAGCTAAGAGCTCGTATCGGTGTTTAGGAAGGACGCGTACGACCAGAGAGACCTCTCCAACTTGAACCATGAGATAAATGGAGTATAGTCACCTCCTTAAGAAGTAGGGCCTTTTCTTATAGTCCTGAAATAAAATAGAGATATATATCTTGAAATATGTCCTGGAAATATCGTGTTTAACAGATGGTGTCGATTTCGACAGCTGGAAACTAATTAGAATGGGTCTTTTACCAACTTATCTAAGGATTTTTTTAAAACTATTTAATATGAACCAGTAAACCCTTGCAAAATTTTCGCACATTCAACATTAACTCCCCCCCTTTCCCCCCCAAAAAAGATTTAGTCTTTTGTTGGGTTGTTGAAATTAAATACTCGGCGAAGTTTATACACAAAATAGCAAAGAGAATTTATTTTCGGTAATTGATACAAAAATATTGTTAGATTTTTCTTTTAACTTTAATTTTAAACAAACAATGTATTTTAACGTAAACTGAGTATGCTATGTCAGAAGTACTATCCACTGATACCTTATTCATCGCTGTAGGCTTTGTATTAGTTGAGAAAAAAGGATGTTGACGACAGAAATAATATTTAAGATATTATTTTTAGCACCTTTCAGGTTATACGCATATGTACTAATTACGTTTGTGTACTGTGGATAAGGAAGGTTCAATCTATTAGAAGTGTACCCTCATTTGCTCGCGAAGGCTTAGAGAGAAGAGGAGTACGTAAAAACCATTTAGAAAAAAAAAACATTTTCCATACACCCGACCGGGATTCAAACCCGGATCTTCCTGTCATTGGCAGTCCGGTCTATTTTTAGGGTGACACATTTATTTATTTGACTACCAAAATATGTCAAATAATTTATTAAAAAATATTTAAATAATTGATGACCAATAAAATAACTTAAAAAATATTAAATATGATTTCAAATTTTCTAAAAAATAATATCTAAATAATAGGAATAAAAACTCGTAATAAATGTACGCAACTAAATCAAACACACCCTTTACAAATGTAAAATACAATGAAAAGCCTTTACCCACTCAAGTCTTTTATTCTGCTAAATATAACATTGATTTACAAATATGTTTCAAAATAAATAGTTACTCCCGTCTTGCAACGCAACCCCCTCTAACTCAGCTGAGGTGTATTACCTGGAATGTGTAGTCTACACCCAATCAAGCAATTGAGCCAAGAAGATAATAGGCCTATATACATATTAGTTGCCCACATTATATTCTTATTCCGATAGTTGTGCGTTGAAAACATTTATGAGAATGTATGCATTCATAGAATATCTAAAAATACATCAATCATTCAACATTAATGCCTTAAAATGAATCAAACATCCATTAAAAATACAAAAAAGACTTAAAAAATTATGCAAGCCAAGAAAATATGACTTATAATTCTAAAACGACATGTAATTTAATTAAAATTCGGGTCTTCATGATAATAATGTTGTTGATGATGATAATAATAATAATAGCATTCACAAAAATTAGTTTATCAAATATTTACTCCAATGAAAGTGTGAAATTGTTTCTCAATTGAAGATTTCATTACTAACAACATTTTTTTGGTATAATTTTTAAATATTATTTTTTGCTCCCATGTCACCAGATAGGTAGTTATTCGAGAGGAGATTTCTATTTTGTGTTCTGGTACTCATTTTATTCACGATATTTTGGAAAAATGAACAATCATGATAATTCATCTAAATTGGAAAAACAAAATAAATAAACTTACATCAATGGCTTCATTTTCCTTTGTAAATATAAAAAGTCAACTGATTGCATACCTAAAAGTCAGAATGCCAATATTTTCGTTGGTTGAAGAAACATATTAGGGCGATTGGCCCTTTTCATTTGGCGCGGAAATGCAGAGCCGTGGGAACAAACGGTTATCTTCCAGAATTTTTATTGTTTTGCAATTTTCTTTTCGGAAACGGTTTGTTCAAGAATAGAAGCATGTTGATTAAGTTGTACTTTTTATATATACACCTTTTCTGTAATTTTAACAGTGATCAAATATCAATAATTTTGACGTTTTTCAATAGAAAACTGCCGGCTTCATAAAAAAATAATGTAACACCTAATAAACATCAGTACATTGTCTTAGAAGGTGTGTTGAAAATATTAATATAAACATTTCACCCGTTCTCGAGAAAACTGACATTTCCAAACGTATGATTTTTCCGAAAGACCTGTCTGGTAGCACCATCTACTGTTTCCGTGATCCATCTGTTCTTGTTGACGCGGAAGGATACTTTGGTAGGTTGTGAAGCCACGCCACGCCCTTCACCCTCCCGCCAACCATCCTATAAAATAGGTTTTAGACTTTCACCCGACAGGGCCAAGGGTCTTAAAAATAAACCTAATAATAATGAAAAAAGCTGAAACTAGAGTATGATTCAGTTCTGAGGGTCGTTGAATGTTTCAAAAATAAAAAAAGCATACTTATACAAAAATAATAAACTTACACGAGTGGTTTGATGTTCAGTGTTTAGAAATAAACCGCTCAACTATTCCCTACCATATTTATTTTTCTGATACGAGGAGCTACTAAAAAAATAAAAATATATAGAAAAAAAAAAAATCCCCAACAAATAAACAACAACAAAAAACAAACTTCACAATGAAATTCTCAATGTAAAGGTTAAGATGTAGTTTAATATTCTTTCAAACAAATAAATAAATAAAAAAAATCCATAAAGTAAGAGAGGTATTAACCATCACTCACTGTTAAGGACCAAAACTCACTTCACTTCTTTCGGTGGTCTTTCACTTTGGACCAAATGGAATAGCAGTGAAAGGGGAGGGGGGATTTTAAAGGGGCAGCACAAAAAACAACAACCAGTCACTAAACTTTGTCTTTGAAAGAGTTTGTATTCTTCTTATTTTTCTTTTAACTTGCAGGTGCTCACTGTACTGTAGATTCCTCCACTATTAAGGGGGATAAATCCCTTCGTTAAGCCTTGTAGCATTTTTATACCAGAAGTAATTATCCCTGATCCTGATTCTATTAAACGAGATGCTCCCAAATCCTTACAGTTCCAAACGTAGGATTAAACAAACAGGGTCGACCAAGCATAGGACTTGTATCCTAAGTATCGCCATGCTTGGAGTTTTAATTATTTAATTAAAAATTTCAGATTTCACACTAAATTGTTCAAGTTAAATTTTATAAGGCAACACATATTTTAAACACCAATATAAAATTACTTTTTTTAAATTATTTATTTGTATGCTTTAAACCAAAATCTGTCACAGGTGACATAATATCTAGACTAAAGAAAACAAATCGAGCAGGTAGAATCTTTAAAGAACTGCATCACCATTAGTCTCAAGAATGAGTTAGTAAGGTTTAAGGAAGGGGTTGGGCTCCTTGATTCAAAATGTTAAGATTAAACCTTAACCTCACGGTTTAAAGCTATAGTTGTATTTGAATAATCTGTTTTTACCATTTGGAATCTCGTCTGTCTATCTATCCGGATGTCCGGACAATTGCTACGTCACATTATTTGACCCATTTTAACCAAATTTGGCAGGGATATTATTTGAACATAGAACGAACAATATTTCTACATAGATTTTTCATTCTGGTTATTTGTTTAATATTGCGTCCGATTAAATGTTTTTCGTTTAGTAGGTCATCTCAAGTGATTTAATTTATAATGATGAGTATTTGATAATATTCTTTTTTAAAAATATTTTGACATCGCTTATATTGTGAGACTGACGTTTTAAACCAATTTAACCACGATTATTCTATTATTTAATGTAATGTAGTATTAATTTATTTTCTTTCTTACTTTATCAACAAGGAAGAAATATAATTTTCAAATCAAAGTAGAAATTATAGGAAAAATTTTAATTAAAATCCAAATAAAAATGTTAGTTCTGTAATAACGATAAGAACATGGAGGGAGCGAAGCCAGCTCTTGATACAATTACCAGCTACTCAAATTGTGTCACGAGCCGGGATAAATGCTGGCCGCGTCCGGTGTCGGGATAATAGATAGCTAGACATGAACATGGCACAGTCTATGAGCAATAAGTCTGATATTAGTTGAGCTTTGAAGTCAAACCAAACAGGAACTCAGTATCTACTGCACTGTTATTTTTGGAGTCAAGGAGATTATTGACCACGCCATGGTGAGCTATTTGCCATGGTTACATACAATTTACGAATCAAATATTACAAAGTTGTGCCTTGTATAGTAGCCCCATGGCTTCTTTGGTGCTGCCTGACAGCTCACAGCCGACAGCTAAAAGCTTTGAAAAGTTACCAGACCAAATTATGTATCCCTACGCTGAACCATATGATCTGCAAAACCATGTGTTTAGCAGCTGTCACTTCTGACGGTCAAAATGTAGGTATATACCTAAATGTTGACTGTCAGAAGTCAGCTGTGAGCTGTTAGTCAGCACCAAAGAGGCCACGGGGCTACTGTAGCTTACCTACTGTAAGAACTATTATGCAGAATACAAGTGATTCGGGGGCCACTATAATATGACGATTCAAGTTAATAATAACAACTCGGTGTTTGTAATACAATAAATAAATTGACAAGTTAATAGAGATTCATTGTGAAATGTGTCAATGTGAAAGAAGCGTCTTACGTTGGTTTGGACATGTTGAGAGGATGAGTGTGGATCGAGTGACGAAGCAAATATATGAAGGTAGAATGTGTGTGGATCAAAAGGAAGGGGTAGGCCATATAAGACAGGGTTAAATGTTGTAGACAATTGTGTGAAAAAAAGTAACATTAATAGTTTCAATAATAAAAGAGCATGTGTGACTCGATGTATGGGTGTTGTCGAAACGAAAGGAGAATATTAGGACAGGGAAGAGTGGAGAAAGTTGGTGAGGATGGATTAAGTACGGAGTTGTTTTTTGAGGTTTCCAATATATTTCGTCACCAACTGTTCGTCGTATTAGCCCTACTGTAGAACACTAACACACCAGCGTCCTCCCTCGCAAGGCATTATGGGAGGATTGCAAGTGGAATACGGAGGGATCCACGTGACAGAGAAAACCACACAAAGACATCTGGTCTAAGAGACTTATCTCAAAACCACTGGTTCTGGAGCTTCAATCCTGAATATATGAACATCTGAATCCTAGCCGGGGTGAGGATTGATTTCTACGAATGTGGAGTAAGGGGAGGGAATGAGTTTAGTTCTGAGGGGGTAGTTGGGCGAAAGGGTATAGAGCTACGTTCACACCCAACGTGAGGGTGACAGAACCAAAATGGGCCACGGCGTGTCCAAAGCTTTTAATCTGTAAGGATGTTTAATTTACGTGCCGCGATGGTTGATCTTCACGTAGGGAACGAAAATACTCCGAAGGACTTTAGTTAAAAAATCCTGGTTAGCGTCAAAGTTTTAGCTCTCTAACGTGGTGTAAAAACAGATGAGGTCAAGGTCTTCGGATCCTCTTGGGCCTCAAGCATGTTTATACTACTGTACAGTATGGTGCTGACTGACAGCTCACAGCTCACTTCTGACAGTCAACATTTAGGTATATACCTACATTTTGACTGTCAGAAGTGACAGCTGTTAAACACATGTTTTTGCAGTTATTATGGTTCAGCGTAGGGTTACATAATTTGGTCTGGTAGCTTTTTAAATATTTTAGCTGTCAGCTGTGAGATGTCAGTCAGCACCAAAGAAGCCATGGGGCTACTGTAGTTTAGATATAAAGAAGATACAAATTTGAGGAAGCGCATTCATATTTTATTGGAGGAAGAGTGGGGGGGGGGAGAGTAATGTTTCATAATATAAAGCCAAACGTATAATAGGACGTGATGCTTAAAAAAAAGTTTCATTTAAGTAGTTCTCAAGGTTTAATATTTCACATACACATTTGACAAACTTACTTACTAAAAAAAATTTTTAAGTACCTTATTTAAATCTCATCATTATATTTTAACTTTTAATGACTGCTTGCTGGCCGTATGCTATCTTATAACAAGCTTTTTAACTTTTTATTCTGTTTTGACTCATACATTTGTGTATATAATTGATTTATATCAATTCATTCCTTAATAAACTTTTTAAAAATATCAAAAATTTATAATCCAGTTTTTTGAAATTATGATATCTTTTTTCTTATTTAAATTTAACTCTATGCAAAACTAAATAGCACGATGCACAGATTTTATCTCTCTTTTATCTTTATATAAAGATATTTACTAAAAACTCATAAGATTTGTGAAATTAATCATATACATTGTTGTT
The DNA here is from genome assembly GCA_901482245.1 of Timema douglasi. Lineage (NCBI taxonomy): Eukaryota > Metazoa > Arthropoda > Insecta > Phasmatodea > Timematidae > Timema > Timema douglasi. The sequence goes on from CABEEJ010008995.1 coordinate 20,274, forward strand.
CATCAAATATTATTTATTAAATAATACACACCGTTACAGAAACATTGAGAAAAGAGGAACATCTCTGTCCACCAAAGAACGTAATCCATTACACGTGTCAAATAGCTTCATAAAAGAGTTGCCTACACTTGATAAACTATTGGTTTTATAAAAATAATTTTCAAATAAATGATTTTAATTTTAAATAGTACTACAACTTTACAATGAAAGATTATTTCGTATCTCAAATTGTTGAGAAGATATGATCAAGAATGAAAATGTCTGCTTATGTAAAGTAGCCCTAAAGCCATTTATATGGGGAAATTAGAGTTTCCATTTTATATGTAATGTTGAATAATACCTGGATACAAAAGTTAATAAAAATTATTGTTAAAGAAGATTTTGAGAAAATCGATATTTTCTGTTTTTGCCCTTTAGTAAAATACCCTTAATATTTGGGTTGGATACCTAATTCCAAAAAAATTATCCAGGAAACTCTATGAAAATCAGATACCAAGTTTCAACCCAATCGGTAAAATG
>CABEEJ010008996.1:0-20785 GCA_901482245.1 Timema douglasi
CCCAGTTCACCCGACCGAGATTCGAACCTCGATCTCCTCGTCCTCAGCAGTCGAGCTCAACACGACTAGCGCGTTAGCCAACTACGTCACCGAGGCGGGTCAAATTAAATAGAGTACAGTAAGGTCCCTGTATCCGCTGATTCGATATCCGGGGGTTTCAGTTATCCGCGGTTTACCGTTGCCCTATTTTATTTATTTTTAATTAAAGAAAAAGATAGTGTAAAAGTCACAGTGCCTACACAATCACCCCACTTCTTCTCCTCGTCGAGGACATAATGCTATCATATCACCATCACCATCATCATCAGTAATCATCTCAACAAGAGTAATGTAGAATAGTAAGTACACTGTAGTATACAGTACACGTTATTATGTACGTTATTTAATTGTGGTAATGTCTTACTGTGAATTGTTTATCGATCGAACCTTACCGTATTTACGTATGTTACATGAATATCACGTTATATAATAGTCCGGTACTATCCGTGGTTTCACGTAACCGTGGTGGATATAAGAACGTATTACCCGCGGATATGGGGACCCTACTGTTGTTTAATGTAATTATACTAGTAATTTTTTTTTAAACGTTGGCGACATTGTTCTCTTTTTAATCCTCTTGTAAAGATACTTTGTGAATTTTTCCACTAGAATACTCAAGTTAATTCAGAACGCTTTCAAAGTTTGACGAAAGAACATTTCATTAAACTTACTCTAGTTAGTGAAGAAAAAAAAAAGTTTAGTCTTTATTTTTTTATTGCCTGAAGATATAAAATAGTTTCGGTTCTATAATGTTCCAGAAAATTTCCAACCTGTTCAGTTTTATTGCTACTTTTTACAACAAGAGATTTATTAACGACTTAACTTATTTTCTATTTATATTCCACTGCATATTACTAACTCTACAGACCATAAACATTTTAGCTTCACTAATTAGGTAAGGGTGAATAAGGTAAAATCTATATGAAATGCGTTCGCATGGATGATTAGGAAGATACCTGTTTAGTAAAATTCACGCTCATTAATTACACCTAGACTGGATTCAATCCCGGGCCTCAACGTCGCCAACCAGCCAACCAACCAGAATAGATGAGCCTGAATCTAATATAAGCTCCATATAATGGCTTATCAGCACACGGCTTTCAAATTAACTTAGGGCCGGTCTTATGACTCCTGGGTAAATATTAATCTGGTCGATAAATATTTATATCTGGTTGATAAGTTAAAGTGCGTTTTACAACTGCCAGATAGCGTTTATCTGCCAGATAAAATATATTTATCCATCACACTTTTATCGGAAGGTTTAAGTACCTGATAACTTTTATTTGAAAGTTAAAATTGGCGTTTCCATAGTAATGCGTTGTTTTTCATGAGGTTTCGCCAATCATAATCTGTTTTTAGGTTAAAATCTTGGTTCACGTGTTTACTAGGCACATGCCCAGGCTCTAACTATATATAAAGTTAGAGCTTAGAACATTTAATTCACACTTATATAAATATAACTCTACAGATAGCTTGTTAGTTTTTATATAAGAACAAATTATGTAAATGTGAGTAAAATGAATGAAATTTTGTAAACGTTGTACCAAACTATTGATATAATTTTGGCAAACAGCGAAATTAGAACTTGCAAGACAACCTAGCTCATAGATAAAAGTGACCTAGCTTCTGCGCCCACGTGACGCCATCTGTTTCCTCGCACCCGTTTAGCCGCCATTATATAACAAAGTGTAGAGCGTTGTAGCCACTAGCCAGGTTGACACGGTAGCAGCAGGGCTTATGCGCATGCGTGCACCAATAAAAACAGTACCAACCTTGCGTTTAATGTATAAAAATATATTTATCCAACATATAGCTAACTGGCAGATACATTCATTTCATACTACGTGTAAAATATTAAAGTGGTTAATAACCTTTATCTGGTAGCTAATTTTACCCCCCCCCCCCCNAGCAATATTAACCCGAAAGTCATAAGACCGGCCTTTAATGAAAGAACAGACGCGGCTCCATCCATGCTGTTAAATATTCAACAAATTATATATTTTATGGTATAATCAGAAACGAACCCGGGACACACTACCAACTGAGATAAGGTACTGGAAGAATAATTTAAAATAATAGATGTGTCCCTCAAAGAATGTTTCTTTTAAATTAACATATTATATGAGTGTGTGTTTATTTCTTATGGTTTCTACACACATTTTTATGAAAACGGTCGCACAATCTCAAAGTGTGTGATTTGTTAAGGTGGGGTGCTAGTGAGCACGAGTTTAGTGCATTAATTTTGGAGTTTTTTATATCATAAACATTTGTTGGTCAAAATAAATCAAATATTTCTTCTATAGAAACATAAAGTTTAGATTTCTGCACATGATAATCTCAAAAGTTGTTGAATATCTGTCATGAGCATCGTGGAATTTGGTGACAAATTTTGTAAATAAAGAGAAAAAGTTGTACATTAAATTCCAGGACACCTTTGACAGATATTCAACAACTGTCGAGATTAGCATGTGCAAGAACCCGCCTCGGTGGCGTAGTTGGCTAACGCGCTTGTCGTGTTGAGCTCGACTGTTGAGGACGGGGAGATCGAGGTTCGAATCTCGGTCGGGTGAACTGGGAGTGGTTTTTCCTAAATGGTTGTCCACTTTTTCTCCACGCAAATGCGGGTTCACTTCCTCTAATTCTACCTTCCCAATTCCTTATCCATTAGAGTATTTAGTACTTAAAGCGTATGACCCGAATGGGTAGTAAGACGCGGTGCTAAATAATAAATAATAAAAGAATGTGCAGAAAACTTTTGTATAGAAAATCACTTTGCTTGTTGGGGGCTCTGCCCCCAAACCCCAAGTGGGTTTTCTTTGCAAGTGGATGTACACTAATGTAATTCCAGAGCCGTTTTTTGACAGCTCTTACCGTTTAGCCACAAGAGACCTCCAAAGAAAGGTCCGCGCCAACTTTAAAGTTTCTCCACCATTTTGAATTTCGTTCGGGGGTTAAAAAGTACCATTTTTAACTTTTTTAAATTTTACCATCAGTTACATGTTATAAGCTATAATTTTGCTAAATTTCAAGTTTCTAGCTCATCTGGAAGTGGGTTAACATTAATGTCAGTGAGTGAGTCAGCCGTGTGGCTTTATAGTAGTATAATATTGGCTTTATTTTGGCCAAAAAATGTTTATGTTATAAAAACTGCAAAATTAATTAACTAAACTCGCGCTCACTAGCAGCCCACTTTAAGGTTTTTTCCATCCCCTCTCCAAAATACACACTTCTTTTAAACAACCTTCCTCTTCCACCCCCCACCCCCCGTTGTTTTTTAGCAACGCGTCTTACTACCCGTTCGGGTTATACGTTTATATACCCATTACAATAATAGTTTTAGGGTTTAAGAAGGTTATGTTTATATGAAGTGCACCCGCATTTGCGTGAAGGAAGATTTTAAAACCACCCTCAGTACACCCAACCGAGGTTCAAACCCAGATCTCCCGGTCAACGGCAGTCTAGTCTACTGCGAGAGTAGCCAGTGGGAACGCGGTCTAAATGTGATGCTAATTTAGTATTGTTTCATATGGCTGAGAAGTCTGGGTTCGAATCTTAGCTGGGTGAATTGGAGGTATTTTATACTAAATTATTTATCACTATCCATCCAAGAAAACGTGGGTACATTTCCTTTAAATATACCTTTCTCATCCCTATTACATAACCCCAATTAATAATAGGCTACAATACCCGCTTCGGTGTTAGAATGGTCTAAGCCAACGTTTTTTATCCCGAGGGCCAAATCTACCACTTTGCACCGTGGGTTGAATATATATTTACTAATCCCATCAACTAAATAGGCCTACACTCAACCCTTATAAAACAATGACTTTCAAAACTTAGGCCTATATATAAATTGTATTTTTATTTGTTAAAATCTTTCAAATTTTACTGCCCAAAAAATTGTATTAATCTCCCAAAAATGTATTATGGAATTTACGGCACACACCCTTTCACAAAACAACCAAGCAACGTCAAGAGAACATATAATTATTTACTAATCAAATAAATGAATAATAAAATGAAACTATGACTTTTATAAATATACATAATATATGGAATATTATTTAATATTTATATTTGAATCATTAGCTATTTCACATCTACTACCGAGGGTTACCCTTTAATTTTCCTCGGGGATACTGGGGTGGTCACATTTCCAATGAGGACGGGTATATCACTTGAAGACGACTGACCCTTTTCATTTGGCGTGGAAATGCAGAGCCGTGGGAACAAACGGTTATCTTCTAGAATTTTAATTGTTTTGCAATTTTCTTTTCGGGAACGGTTTGTTCAAGAATAGAAGCATGTTGATTAAGCTATACTTTTTATATACACACCTCCTCTATAATTTTAACAGTGATCAAATATTGATAAAATTAACTTTTTCAATGAAAACTGCCGGCTTCATAACAAAAAAAAAAAAAATGTAACAATTAATAAACATTGAAACATTATCTTAGAAGGTGTGTTGAAAATATTAACATAAGAATTTCACTCGTTCTCGAGAAAGCTGATATTTCCAAACGTATGATTTTTCCGCGAGACCTGTCCGGTAGCTAGAGCCATCTACGGTTTCCGTGATCCATCTGTTCTTGTTGGCGCGGAAGGATACTTTGGTCGGTTGTGAAACTACGCCACGCCTTTCACCCTCCCGCCCACCATCCCACAAAATAAGTTTTAGACTTTCACTTGACAAGGCCAAGGGCCTTAAGTTGCCCCCCTCCCCCACACCCTCTAACAATTAAAATTAAAGACGCGGTACGTTGTGAACCGACTCGCCTTGATCGGTCCAGGGTACGAATACCGAAGTTGGGAGGGGAAGGGAGGTAAACGAGGAGAAATGGAGCTACTGACCCTGAGGTCAACAGCCTGGATCAAACAAAGCTCTTTTTTTTTTTACAACCCTAGCGACGGCTTAAGTCTATCGGAAGAGAATTAAAAACACAAAGCCAGCGAGATAATTAGAGGTTGTAAAGTGATTACTTTAATCCTTGCAAAACAAAGAGTATTAGATGGATGATTTTCATACATATGCTCTCTCAAGAATTTCCTAGAGTGAACTCGGATAGTTAATTATCCTGTCCTGTAAAACAGTTAGAAGATTGAATGACGTTATAAACGGCGTAAGCCGCAACGATTATTCCAGGGCTTTGACTGTGGCCGCTTAGTAGATTAAGATCGAGTTTGTTAACCGTGAATTAGTTGGAAACATATTCGAGCTAGACTATATCCATACAGAGAGATGAACAAGGGGACATATGCACAAAAGGGGGAATAATGAAGTATTTGAAAGATAAAATTGAAACTAGAAGAAAAAAAAAATCAAAGTAATTAACCAAACCATTTACCGTATACACTTAAATGATAATTATTTACTGTTTGGTTGAATAATTACATAAAACGGCTCCAAACTTCACACTAAAATAACAATTTAATCAAATTTATTGACATTAAAAACAAATATCTATTTTATCTAAATTAGTAGTTTTTTAAACAATAGACCTCGCTCTCTCCATGTTATTATCGTTACTACAGTCTTTATATTTCTCTCTTTGAATTTCAAACCCGCCTCGGCGGCGTAGTTAGCTAACACGCTAGTTTCGTGTTGAGCTAGACTGCCGAGGACAGGGAGATCAAGGTTCGAATCTCGCTCGGGTGAACTTGGGGTGGTTTTCCATAAACGGGTTTCCACTCTCCTTCCACGCAAATGCGGGTTCACTTCATCTATATTCAACCTTCCCAATTCTTAGCCCATTATTGTAATTAGTACTTAATCGTATAACATGAACGAGTAATAATAATAATAATAATTTCAAGTTAAAATATCCTCTATATATCTACTTGTATACGAAGTTAGACAGAAAACAAATTAGTACTACAAACAAGTCGACCGGTGACCTGGCGGTCTAGGGGTAAGGTGTCAGACTTCTATGCTGGCGGCCGGGGTTCAATCCTCGGTCCCGGCACAGATTTATAAAGTGCGTATAACCCGAACGGGTAGTAATACGCGGTGCTAATAATAATAATAATAATAATAATAATAATAATAATAATAATAATAAGTCGAGGAAAGTAACAGGAGAGTTTTCATTTTATTCAGGTAACAAACAAATACAGCTCTATGAGAGAGTGAGACATATAAAGCGCTAGGTGCTGAAACCCTTAACAACAATTGGAATATGTGGGATTCCTTCCCACTCACTCAAATGACGACTCTAAACATATGATGCCATCTACAGTTAAATTGACCTTCATAAACATTATTACTAGCCCCGTCAATAATAATAATTGATAGTCAAAACAAAGATCCAGGTACTAATAATAAATCCTGTAGATATGAGGTAGATATCGAGTTGCCATTACCGGCGATTCCCAAATACTCCGAACAATAACAATGAGGTCCCAATAAGCATACATCTCCCCGACCGTAATCGGACATAGCTGGAATAAACAAGGGTTCTAATTTTGGATCTTATGCCTCAAATGGCTGTACAAATATTAAAGTCCACATAAGAGTATAAACATGCCGACTCGCGGCCACACATTTAACGAACATGTCATTAACTACCAATATCTACAACAATAATAATAAACTATCTCCAAATAAATAACAAGTGATTATAATCTCTCAAATAGTTAAAATTGACAGAGCTAAAGTACGACGCTATCAGATTTATAACTGAGCCAAGATGGCGGTACTCAAACATATAAATCCATCCATAAGGCGGATAAAATAAATTTTAAGTTAAATATTACAAGAACAAGACATCCTTCAAAATGATCACAATATAAAGACAGACATACGGTTTGGTCAAACCTTCCAAAGCTATCAAACTTATCCATGGCCTAAAGAGCAAGTTTACTGAGAGGATGTACAGTTAATAATTAATTAAATTAAATGTTACGAGACCAGAACGATCATTTTGAAAAGATAGAACATTATAGCCAAAGGGAATTTTGAATATTCAGACGTTAACTATCCTACGACCAGGTCGCTCACCTTGTGATCATCTGCACTACAGAATCCTGCCATTATACATTCAACGACTAAGTCATGGGTTCTCGAGGCGTGGGAACCAAAGGAGGGAGAGAGGGGTAAGGGGTAGAATGTTTCCAGAACATGCTCAAACACTCCACGCTCTTTTAAATGCGCGCCGAATAATAGTTCTTTGAGTTTCTGAACACTGCCTACGGAGCGCATATCTTTCGTCTTCTTTTCTTGGGAGTGGCACAGCTTTCGCGGCGGGGAGTGAACCAAGGCCCTCGAGCCAGTCCGATATTGACAGTGCCGCGGTGTGTTAGTGGAGACGTGGTCTTGCCGAGACGAGTCAACTGGGGTCGGAATGGTGAGCCAAACAACTTTTTAGCTTTGAAATGTTGTAAAAGAGTTACAGAGATTAGTTGTTAAATTATAAACGTATATAGCCACCACTTTATTGAAACATGTAACCAGATTTAAAAACCATGCTCAGCCTAAGTCCAAAGAATATCTATGTCCAATTTCATTAAAATTGGTCGGCGTATTTGGCAGCTATCACGTGATAAATATCCGGACAGACAAATAAAATGACAAATGGTCAAACTAAAACCAAACCTCGCTACAGTCGGTCACTAAAATACATTTGAATTTTAGGTGTTGAATAGGGTACCCGCTATCTGGCCTTGTAGTTTAGTGGTCAGTGCACCTAGCTACGGACCTAGGAGTCCCAGGTTCCATTCCCGTCTGGTACCTTGAGAATATTTCTCTTAAGGGGAGCTATCCCAAATGTCGACGGGCAACGTTGTACCCACAGAGCGGCTAAGAATCTTCATACGCACAGGCGACCAAACTAGATACTGCATCTCTCAAGGTCAAGAATTATATACTCTTAAGAAAAAGATATCTTAAACATTCAGCCCTTTCCTTGTTTTCCATCTTTGAAGATTATATTAGAGTAATAAGTTGAGAGTGACCTGGTGGTCTAGGGGTAAGGTGTCGGACTTCTGCCTTGGGGGTCCGGGTTTCAATCCTCGGTCTCGGAACAGATTTATCTGATTACCAAACCCTTCCTTCACCTCTGACAAGACATCTTGTGAATGTGAGGAATGCCCAGGCCTCCACCGTGGTTCGGATCCCACGTTAAACTGTAGGTCCTCCATTTCATCTCACAATCACCCTACCATTACACATTAGCGTAAGTGCGTATAAACCGAACGGGTAGTAAGACGCGGTGATAATAATAATAATAAGTTGAGACTGCAAAATATTCAAGATTGTTGACTTGTATATGGTATTTAAAATGCCAAACAGGTTGATGTTCTACTTTTGATTTTCGCTGTGGCTTACCCATCCATAGCCAGACTTAATATTTCCCAAGTATAGCGCTACACTAAATACAAGACTACACGTATCTAGACCATAATGGAATGGGCCAGTTTCTAATGCAAAACTATCTCATTACATTCTAGTCTAGGTAGGTGTTCTGTATTTAGTGTAGCACCGCACTTGAGGCGTACTAAGTCTGACTATGAAACTGGTCCATTGTCCTCCAAGCTTGTATTTGATCTCTGTAACAATATATCCAAGTGGACGGGCTTGGTGTTGGCGGAGAATCATGTTTGGTTTGTGCGCAGCGCCGCGCTTTGCTCCCTGTTCAAGCTATCCACATAATTACACTAATGGGGTACGGTGGAGAAACAGAGAATTTAGAGTAATCAAACCCACATTTGCGTGGAAGGAGACTCGGAACCCCTATAGGAGACAAAATTACTTAATAACAGGCAACCGGGATTCGAATCCTGACCTCAACGTCATCGGAAATCTAATTTATTGTAAGAGCGACGCCTTTTACTTAGATACTTCGACCATCTGTTTTGACGATAATTAATTTCTTTGAGATATTTAACCAGCCCTTTTTGAACTGACTGACTATCTCAGCATGTGACTTAATAAATAACTTATCTAGAACCGACACAACACCAAGCCCCGCCCCGTTAATTCATCACTGCGAAAGGGTAAACCCACATTTCACCAGTGATTCATTTTTTCTGCCATTCCAGGAATTGAACCTGGGGCCCTTAACTCAGTAGACAGACACGCTACCGACTGAGTTAAGGTGGCGGACTCTATTGAATTAGTTCAGTTATCATATATATCAGTAATTTATTGTCATGTATATCTTAACATGAAAACATGGACCCTTTTTCCGGTGACCCTGTAGTATCCATGTTTTTTTTAAATTAAGAGTGGAAATTCGTACCATGTCCGGCTCAAAAATATATTTCTGTAAAATTGAGAGAATACTATGTGGTATAGGTTTACTAGTTTGTTGCAGCATTTATTTATGTTTTTTTAATCGTGTGGCACGTTTGACCGGGAGAGATATGACTTCAAAGCTCGGTCGCTTCACGTGTAGACCATTAGCCGCTCCGTCGGCATGGGACTTTGCCCAGAGGTACACCACAGGAGGTTGTCTACCCATCTTACCCTCAATGAGATGATGTGGAGGCAGGGTGGGTCTTAACCTAACTTAAGACTAACTACAGTACTCCCATGGCTTCTTTGGTGCTGACTGACAGCTTTGAAAAGTTACCAGATCAAATTATGTATCCCTACGCCGAAACCAAATGATCTGCGAAAACATGTGTTTAGCAGCTGTCACTTCTGACGGTCAAAATCTAGGTATATACCTGAATGTTGACTGTCAGAAGTCAGCTGTCAGTCAGCACCAAAGAAGCCATGGGGCTACTGTATATACCTAAATGTTGACTGTTAGAAGTCAGCTGTGAGCTGTCAAGTCAGCACCAAAGAAGCCATGGGGTTACTGTAACCAAACCTTGGTGATCATTGGGATAATTCCCCTATAGGTAAAAATACCAAACTTACCAGCCGGGAATCGAACCCGGAACTCCTAGGCTCATAGCCAGATGCACTGACCACTACACCACGGGACAGGTTAGCATCTAATGATAATAAACCTTATGGTTATAAAGGGTACTACTACTACTACTATTATATTAATAACTATCAGCTTACCTAGATAAGTGCTATTGGTCAGCACCCAAAATACCTTCAGAGGGTCAACCATCCCCAATTATAGACGCTTCAAAGTTTCAAGCCCATATTTCTTTCTTCCTCCCTCCGTGCCCTTGGGTGCAAGTCGACCGCGCGACGACACATTTCAAGTCCCATTTGACGGTTTGTCTATGTTACGTCACACGACCAGTTCCACAACACGATTGCGAATTGGAATAAGAATACGTACACTATTTTCTTTAGTTTTTAGTTTAGTTGCTTCCTGTTTAAGTAATTGATTTTAATACACAAATTAAACGTTTTGTTTGAATCAATTAAAGGCTTATATGATTAAAAAACCTACTATAAAAGAATTAAAATAAAATACAAATTCAAATACATATTTTTTCACCTCGTCAGATATATACGCACACATTAATCATATATATTTGAAGGAGTTAGAATTTTAAAGTAAGTGTAACCGCATTTACATGGAAAGTGATTGGAAACCACTTGATAAAACTATCCTCAATATACTCAGCCAGGCTTATAACCCCAACCTCCCCATCACAGATCATCCTCGAACAACCCTGTGCATGCAGATACAATTAATTTCGATTAATTTCGCTTTTTAAACGTAACTCATCAATGTTATATTATTTAGACTTTCAACTTTAGTAAATATATTGGTTCACCGATAGCAATATAGTCCAATTATATCTATTACATTATTTATTATTAAAACTATTAAACTGGCTACTTGGGTTGACCGATTTTTTATTTATTTTTTAATTTTGTACGAATGGAAAATTTTGATAGTAGACCTACATAATGTTAATATTAAAAGGTTTTAATAGAAAATGAAAATGATCAAAATTTTTGTTTAAATCATTTGAAATAAAACTTTGTATAAGCTCTATTTTACCTTCTATGTATTGTCATCAAATTTTAAATAAAACCACTCACTTTACGTAATACAAATATAGTATAAAATTTAAATATTTAACAGACTGCTCCACTACCACCTTCAATTAGTCGTACAAATTTGTCTTTATATCAAATTAATTCTTTTCATCCGTGTATACATTTTATAAAGTTTATTTTTAATAAATGACTTGAATTTTAGTTTGATATTATATTCATTATATTTGGATTTTTTTTATTTGCATGAAAAAAGTTTGTAAATGTTTGTTGACTATTTCTTTACTCATTAAACATTAATGAGTAGATTACACACCAATATCTAGTTCCTAGACTTGGTTATTTAGACTTTTAGCTGAACTCCTGTTTATTATTAGTACTGATGAACAAATAAACAAATATATCTACTGTGTTTGGTAAACCTTTTGCTGACGTAAGAATAAAACTTTCGTTAAAAATAGTAAAACCTGATATATTATTAACTAAAAACCTGATATATTTTTATGTTTGAACGAGTTTGGATGCAAAACATTTAAAAAAAAGTCTTACTTACGTAGATCTATAATAATTCACTTTACATAATAATTTAAAATAAATTGAATAATAAAATATGGATTTTAACATATAATGTAATTTACTAAACCAAATTTAAAATAGTGTACAGGTTTGCACGAAATATTTGTATGTTTAATAAACAGTAAAAATTGCAACAAAATACGACTTTTAAGAATATATGATACGTAAGGCAGCAGTGACGACACTAAGAACGTACCGTCAGTTCGTCAACTGTAGCAATGGGAGGGTCGCCTTCCACCGGCTCAAACTCCCTCACAGCCTCCCCCCCTCCCCCATCCTTTCTAGATCCGTCTACCGCACAAACCCTGCGCACGGGGCGACAAACGCCGGTGCCGGAAACATCCGCCAAATATTCAAAATTCTGCGCGACACCCAAGAAGCCGAATCTAATTATTTTATACATGTTCAATTACCCAATTAGTAGGGATGGATTCACGATAATAGACACGTGGTTCGGATGTCAAACTCGTTTAGTTTGGTTTGTTGGTAAGGGGAAGATCGTGGGATTGAATCCAAGCCGGTTTTCATAAAGGTATTTTTCTCGATTTTTTTTTTACATCCGTTTCTGTTTCCAGCCTAGGTCAGTTTCCACTACTGTCTTGCTAGGACTGTCTTAGCTTCATATCCCTTATAATACAACTTAAGGTGCGACTGAAGGGAGCACGAGTAATTTTACAATTTTTATAGCACTACATTCTTTTTGTCCAAATTAAATCGAATATTTCTCCAGTAGCAACATAGAGCCTAGTTTTCTGCATATGCTGATATCAACAGATCTTGAATATCTGTCAAGGGTGTCCTGGAATTTGGTCAAAACTTTTTAAATAAAGAGAAAAGTGTTGACAAAATTCCAGGACACCCTTGACAGATATTCAAGATCTGTTGATATTAGCATGTGCAGAAACTAAACTCTTTGTATCTACTGAAGAAATATTTGATTTATTTTGGACAAAAAATTTCAATTCTATAAAAATTGTAAAAACACTTGCGCTCCCTTCTGCCGCATCTTAAGCCTAGAAAAGACACAACATCCAGCCCCCGGCCGTATTTATCAACGTGAAAGGGTAAACCCATATCTTCATCAATGATAAGTTTTCGACCATACCGGGAATCAAAGCCAGGTACCTTAGCTCAGTAGGCAGACGCGCTACCGACTGAGATAAGATGTCAGATTGTTTTTCTTTAAATGGTTACTATGTGTTATTGTATATATATTAATAACGAAGAGTAGGGAGGTCAAATTTTGAGGAAATTGACCAATTTACGTGAATGTAAAGTGAGTATAGCACGAGCAGGTAGTATGACGGGGAGAGGGGGGGGGGGAAGTTAGTTGATATTAGGGAGTAGCGGTTTTCTTACTTATGAAGATCTCTGTGACCACTTTACATGTTTCACCGACTTGGTAGTGACTTTTCTCGTTTTGAAAATTAGTAATGGATTTAAAACAAAATAAAATACTTAGGTAATTATATCAACCACTCTGTTCTAAAGGTCTGGCCTGGTTAGTAACCCGCCAAACAACATGGGGGGACGGGGGGGAGCCAACCCTGAAAATATCACCCCCCCCCCTTTTACTCTGATACACAATAACTTAAGAATAGGTCCAAAGCCTTGGTTTTTATCAAAATTATAAAGCTACGTTTGATTACATAAAATGTGATTGTTTTTATTTAACACCATACCTTACTACCCGTTCAGGTCATACGGATATGTACTAAAACCTACATTGTGTTGTTAGGGATGAGGAAATTTGAATCGATAAGAATTTTACTGACATTTGCGTGGAGGGAGAGTTGGACACCATTCACGTTAAACCACCCTCACTGCACCTGACAGAGATTAAACCTCAATCTCCACGTCATTTGCGGTCCAGTCTATTGCGAGAGTGACACCTTAGACCGTGCGGCCACAGAAATGGGTACTTTTTTTTTGTTAACATCAATTAGAAGGCTCCTAACCACAATAAGTACTATTTTTAATGACACCCCATCTCTCCTACAATAGCCTTGATCAAGTCGGGGGTTGCGGGATGATTTATCTGCACCTAACGATGAAGTTTGACAACGTATTTTGATTAATCACTTCACATTATTCAAGTTAACATTAATAACAATATTACTAACGGCTTCTATTTTCTTTTAATATTACTGTAAATGAAACCCCCAAACGCCTCTAATAAATTATTGTATAATTTTCTTTTTTCACCTATAAGGTTTTGTTTTCCCCCCCTCGTTAATCATGTAGATTATTCGGCCGGAATGAGTTTTATATTTCCCTCCAGTTATCTAATATTTTTCAGATACATTCTTGAATCGTTCCATTTCATTCAATGTCACCTGCACCGATGGTGCGCATATTTAACCCCCCTTCCCCCTTTTTTTTGCCGTTCGATATGGGTCGTAGAAACAAACTCATCAGAATAAAATGCTATATTTATTTTCCCCAAACGATATTTGGCTGAGTTTGGATAACTTTAGTCCTTTTTTGTTTTACTGTAGAAATTACTATAAATTAATGTTGGGTCATTAAGTTAATATATTTTTCTTACTATTTAAAATATATACTAAGAAAGATCTGAAGTTCTACTTTTATAGTTTGTTACCCCTAGTAGGTATGTTAGATTTGATAACATACAACTAAACGCTTTATGTTAATTTTACTGTGCCAAACATTCTCAAATTCTTTTTTTTTTTNTGCACCGGGTATTACTACCCACTCAGGTTATACGCTTATGTACTAATTACGCTAATGGTTTATGGATTAGGAAGGTTATATTTATAGGAATTGTACCCGTATTTGCGTGGGGTTGAAAGGCTGTAAAACCATATTGAAAAAACCAACCCGGCCAAGATCCGAACCTCGATCTTTCCGTCATCGGCAGTTTAGTTTATTGCCAGACTAGCGCGTTAGACCATGCAGCCACCGAAGTGGTTCTTTAAATATATATATACGTTGTTGATTGCAAAATAGTCTCACAGAGATATATCAAAGCCAACATTGTCTTGTCTGATATATCTGTGTATTCCAAGTTATATTGGGACCAAGAGATCAGGTAAAAAAACAAGAAGAAATTATGTACCTATGGTCTGAGGCATCGCTCTCACAACAGGCTAGACTGTCCATGACGGTGAGATCAAGGTTCGAATCTCAGTGGGTGTACTGAAGGTGTTTTAAAAAAAAATGTTTTTCCACTCTCCCTCCACGTAAATACTAGTACACCTCTAAATTAAATCTTTATCACCCCTAACTCATTAGCGTAATTAATTCCTATGCATATCGCCTGAACGGGTACTAAGACACGGTACTAAAAAAATAATAATTCCGTGTCATCAATCTAAACCAATAATTCACCTGGTCCCCACATGTAAGGGTTCGGCCAAACTGGCAAGCGTGTTGAGCAAACGAGCGAGCGCGTGATTAGCAGATGGCTCTCGATAGTTGTTGACGAGGAGGCAAAGGTTCGAATCTTGGCTCAGTGAACTCAGGGTGGTTTTTGACAAGTGATTTATTGTTGTGGTTTTATAATCCTCTATCCGTGATAATGGTGATTTTTATTTGTAAAGGCCTACTTTGATTATAATATTGAAGTTTTTAACATATCAGTTCCAACATACAATAATATTGCCTAGCGCCTGTAAACTAGACTTCCGGCTGGAGCTCTCGCCCAGTCTGGCCACCTCTCATTACAACCAATGTGTTCTATTTTATATTTTAGTAGCTCGCCCAGTCTGGCCACCTCTCATTACAACCAATGTGTTATATTCTATATTTTATTCGCTCGCCCAGTCTGGCCACCTCTCATTACAACCAATGTGTTCTATTCTATATTTTAGTCACTCGCCCAGTCTGGCCACCTCTCATTACAACCAATGTGTTCTATTTTATATTTTAGTCGCTCGCCCAGTCTGGCCACCTCTCATTACAACCAATGTGTTCTGTTTTATATTTTAGTCGATCGCCCAGTCTGGCCACCTCTCATTACAACCAATGTGTTCTGTTTTATATTTTAGTCGCTCGCCTTCACGTATTTATTTCAGAACACAGAGAAAATCTTCGTTTCAGTTTGAAATGCTTCGGACACCCCTTGAGGGCTGTCGGAATCAGCGAGAGTTCTAACATAAACACGACAAGCACACAGGACATGTTAAAATAACAGAAAAAGATAACATTCTTGAAACTTAAAATAAATAAAGCTATTCTCAAATTGGTGGTGATATTCTGTATGATCCATCATCCCGGGAGAAAGCAAACAGCCGAAAGGCGACGCGCGCCTCTGGTCAGCTCGGCTCGAACTGGTCCGGTCGAATGTTATTCTGGCATTTATATTTGAGTCCGTGAGACGCTATTACTAAAGTGATGTGTTTGGATTGTAAAATATTTCTTCCAACCCCATTAACTTATCATTTAATTTCTAATTTAAGTTCTCACTATTTTTATGTGCTTTATTATTTTAATGCTTTTTTTTTATCCCCGCATGTATTACTACCTGTTTGGTTTATACGCTTATGTACAAATTACGCAAATAGTTTTAGATATTAGGAAGTTTATATTTTTAGGAAGTGTATATTTTTAGGAAGTGTATATTTTTAGGAAGTGTAGCTGTGTTTGCGTGGTGGGAGAGTGGAAAATCATTTTGGAAGAACCACCCTCGCTACACCCTTTGGGAACTACAGGTCTTATATAGAAAAGCTTGAGCTTCACTCTCTCTCTCTCTTTTTCAGTTAACACTGTTGCCAAATATCCTCGCTTTCAGTTATGTCTGAACGTGGTGTGCTGGGGTAAGAAGGAGATACTGGCAACATAGACTAACCAGCGTTGTCAAAACTTGTCTTATGTGTGAATGGAGAATGACCACAGGAAAATGAGAGAATGACAACGCTGTTTCCCAATAGTAGCCATGCAGTTTTACCTCAGAGATGATATACAGTGTGGCCTACTGCGAGAGTAGCGCGTTAGACCATACGGCCACCGAAGTGGGGGACAGGTCACGTTGTTTTCTTAGTGATCAAAATGGGTAAAATCTCTAAGCATGAAAGAAATGATTATTGAAAAATCGCACAGTCTAGCTTTTATTTATGACGCCAAATCAAGAGACTATGAAATGATTTTAAGAACTTAAGTTCTTCCTTCGTCCACCTAAAGCACATTTAATATCAACATGAATGTGTTTGAACTTCCTTAACCAATTATTGATGAAACTCGCCCTTCTACTTACTTTTCAAGTCTATTTTATTCACCCACACCCTTTCCCTTATAAGCCACACTATTGGCCACTGTTGAGTTCGACTGACGAGGACGGGGAGATCGAGGTTTGAATCTCGGTCGGGTGAACTAGGGGTGGTTTTTACTTTTACTAAATGGTTTTCTACTTTCCCCCCACGCAAATACGGGTTCACTTCCTCTAAATTCAACCTTCCCAATTCCCAATCCATTAGCGTAATTAATACTTGAGCGTATAACCCGAATGGGCAGTAAGAGGCGGTGCTAAATAATAATAATAATAATAATAATAATAATAGCCCCTAATAATGAAGAGAATGGTCCAACCCCCCTTCAAACACAGATGGACTGCTTGGTCCTCTATTCTCCGTGGTTATTCCAAACCTGAAGAACTTTACACTTTAGATAAGAAGCTTATTTCTGAAAACGAAACGACATATACACACATACATACTTATATACATACATATATGCATACAATACACATATAAATACATATATACATGCATATGTGTAGGAAAAATCTAGTAAACATTAATATATTTAGATGGCTGTATAAAGTGTAATTGGGTACCGTCGTCAAAACCAACATTCCGACATAGTAGCCCATTCGTCAACCAATCTGCAGTCTTCTATCGTCTGTGATGGTTTCGGTTGATACAACAAACACAACATGAGTTATGATGTGTGAAATCGGGGTAATGATGTAAGCTTGTCACAGGGAGGCACATTTATCATGTTTTCAACTAGCAAACAACCTCTTCGCTTGCTTCGAATAGAAAAGCACTGGGCTGTTGTTTGATCCGTCTGACTCATTGCTTCTTTTGTATTTACCCCAGTTCCATACACAGACGCCAAAGCTAAAATATGGAGAGTTAACTAGGAACAATTTGTTTCGAGCAGAGCTAGCGTTAAAGATTACAAAATGAAAATGTTTCCATGCAAAGACAATACTAACATTTATATTTTCTTTAAAATGAGATTTGACGGTCTAGGGGTAAGGTGTCAACTTCTGTCTTACTTTCCGTTCGGGTACGCCTATGTACTAATTACACTAATGTTTTAGGCATTAGATAGGTTGAATTTAAATAAAGTGTACCCGCGTTAGCGTAGAGAGAGTGGAAAACCATCTAGTAAAAAAACCTCAACAGATCCAACAGGGATAAAACCCCGATATCCCTGTCTTAATCAGTCTGCTCTAATGTGAGAGTAGCGCCTTAATCCATGCGGCCACCGAAGCAAGTAAGAGGATTATTAATATGGGCTACACTCGCTTCATAGGCTGCACGATCTAAACTATAAACTCTTTGTATTAGACTGCCTGCTAGTGACGGAGGCGTCGGGGTTCGAATACCGGACACATGTATTGAGGGTGGGTTTTTCTTAAATGGTTTCATATTATCTCTTTCAACGCAAATGCAGGTGCCTTTCCTCTATATTCTACCTTCCTACTTCCTATTCTATTCGTATAATTAGTACATTTCCTCTATATTCTACCTTCCTCCTTCCTATTTTATTAGTATAATTAGTATATTTCCTCTATATTCCTCCTTCCTATTCTATTAGTATAATGAGTACATTTCCTCTATATTCCTCCTTCCTATCCTATTAGTATAATTAGTATATTTCCTCTATATTCCTCCTTCCTATTCTATTTGTATAATGAGTACATTTCCTCTATATTCCTCCTTCCTATTCTATTAGTATAATGAGTACATTTCCTCTATATTCCTCCTTCCTATCCTATTAGTATATTTCCTCTATATTCCTCCTTCCTATTCTATTAGTATAATGAGTACATTTCCTCTATATTCCTCCTTCCTATTCTATTAAGTATAATTAGTACATTTCCTCTATATTCCTCCTTCCTATTCTATTTGTATAATGAGTACCTTTCCTCTATATTCTATCATACTTATCCCGTCTCCGATACTAGCGCTGAGCCCTCGGGCGTGGCGAGAAGTCGAACAAAAACAGCCGCACCGACAAAGACTAGAGCAACCCAACAAGTTTATTCACAATCACGGTTAACCGATATTATGACGGTTATGTTAATAAATGTCAAATGTCATAGTCTATATTTCTATGTATCTCGGACTTCAAAAAGTGGAGAATCGACAGGGTTGGATTGTGGTCGTTGGCACTCATGGTTTTGGTTTTCAGGAGATCATAATATGAATTGAGTTCGAACCCCCAGCCTGGCATAGTAGGGGGTGATTTTCTGTACTGGAATTTTTTACCTGTTCAGGTTATACGCATATTCACTAATTACGCCAATGAGCTATGTATGAGGAAGGTTGAATTCAGAGGAAAAGTACCCACATTTCCATGGAGGGAGAGAGAGAGAGTGTGTAAAATCACTTAGGGGAAAACCACCCTTAATTCACCCAACCGGGATTTGAACCCAATCTCACCTGTCCCCGGAAGTGTGGTTTATTGCGAGAGTTAAGCCTTAGACCATAAGACCCCATAAGCAGATTAACTATTATTTTCCCCAGTCTCATACAGGCTGAATGCTGTTCCATTTCTTCTCAACTTACCCTTCCATATCGTCCCCGTTCTGATCTTAAAGAAAATTTAAAAAAGGGTGTAGGTGGGTGAAACCAGTCAATATTGGTTGAATTACTTATTTTAGATTTTGTTTTTACGCTTGTCTCTGGATTTAAAAAAAAAAAAAAANAATCGAATATTTGAAATTTAAAGCTCTAATTTAATGTTGTTTTTTGCCTAGCCTACCGTGTCTTTCTACCCGTCTGGAATAAAGAAGTAGAGATGAGGAATACGTGAAATTTAAAGGAGATTTACATTTATTTGCACGGAAAGAGAGTGGGATAGTATTTATGAAAAAACCACCCTCAGTAAACTAATCCCGACCGGTATTCAAACCCCAGTCCTCCCATCATCGGCAATCTAGTCTGTCACGGGAATAACTCAGGTGTAGACCCTTCTCCCAATAAAGCGGGTCCCCTCATTTGCCACTAGTTTCATCACACATTTCTCTATTGAACTAAGTATGGAAACATTGCTCGTGTGTACGGGTCATCGAGGATTAATTTACCTACCCTCGTTGTTGCTTTATGTTAACATCGGCCGGCCCTTTATCTGTATCACCCTCACACCCTTTGACACCAACAATTTGCAAGGTGGATAGAGATTCATTACCGTCGGTTTGAGGTCCGGGGGGCGGGGGGTGCCCCTCTCACCTTTCTACCAAGACCCGCCCGGTGGTTCAACAAGTTACATGACAGACAATTTACTCCCGGTCGGACTACATAATGACGTGGACAGCCCACCTGGACCACCACCGACACAGAAGAGGTAATTAGTTAAACCTGTAGAGAGAAGGTGAACTGAATATCTCACGTTTAAATCTTAGTCCATCATCTTTATCTAAAAGGTTAGCGCGTCTGTCTAGTGGGATAACGGTCCCGGATTCGGTTCCCAGACTAGCCGGCCCTATTCCGAAGGAAGCTCTGTTACTGATTTTTATTTCTCAAGAAAAATTTGTTGACTTTGGCTGGGTTCGAACCCACGAACATCGGGTTCTAAGGCGAGCACTTTACTCCCCCCAAAAAAACCCCAACGAGGTCGATACTTTCTGTGAATTAGAACGTAAATAAAAGTGGCAATATGACCTTGACTATAAAAAAACACTTGTAAAGTATGTTATCTTCCTAAAATAGCAGGCTTAATATGAAGTTGTAATAACATCACTTTACAGAAGGTAAAAAGTGAGTGTGAATCATCCAATGTCACGGGTGTTGATTTTGGGAAGAGTTTGGAGAGGAGACTGCCACGATTTCGCTTAGCTTTGTTTGGTTAAGAGTTTGAAGGGGAAGTCCCATCTGGTAGCCAGCCAGACGCTTCCCACCATAATTACACAGACTTACAAGAGTTTCAACGTCCACTTTGTAAGTTACTGCTCTTTAATCAACAACTTCCCTAGTCCACAATAGTAGGCTAAAACCCAGTATACTAAGGCGCGGCGGAGAAATTAGTGGAGGGGGTAATTACCTTGTAGATAAGGGGAGGTGC
>CABEEJ010008997.1:0-20771 GCA_901482245.1 Timema douglasi
AAACTATGGCGGCACAAATTATGGGGATAGGATATTCTTGTGGCACAAATTCAGCACTAAATATTGGCATAGGTTTCAGAATTTGTACCGTTAGTGGTGCTGCCAACTTCACGGACCTCAATTCTTGCCAGTTAAAAAGATGTATTGTTCACATCTCCTATTTCTATTTAACCCCACACCTGCCTCGGTGGCGTAGTTGGCTAACGCGCTAGTCGTGTTGAGCTTGACTGCCGAGGACGGGGAGATCGAGATTCGAATCTAGGTCTGGTGAACTAGGGATGGTTTTTTCTAAGTGGTTTTCCACTCTCCCTCCACGCAAATGCGGGTTCACGTCCTCTAATTTAACCTTCCTAATCCATTAGCGTAATTAGTACTTAACGCGTATAACCCGAACGGGTTGTAAGACGCGGTGCTAAAAATAAATAAAATAAATAGTATTTAGCCCCACGTCTTACTATCCATCCATTCGGGTAATAGGCTTAAGTACTGATTACGCTAATAGATTAGTAATTGTGAAGGTTGAATTTAGAGGAAGTTAACCTGTATTTGCTTGGAGGGAGAATTGAACCCTATTTAGGAAAAAACATCCCATCTCAACCCACCAAGGTTCGAAACTTAAACTACCCCATCTTCGGCAGTCAAGTCAGTCAAGCTCAACACAAAACTAGCGTGTTAACCAACTACACCACCAGGGTGGATTTCTGACATCCAATGTAGATTGAATTTAGAGGAAATATACCTACCTTTGAATGGGGAGAGGGATTTAAAATTTTTTAGGGGCATAAGGGGAGAATGACCTTCATCTAAATTGGCTGGATTGATTTAGGGGTTTGATGCTAAAGACAGAAAATATAAGGCATTATGTTATATAAGAGGGTTAATTCACTTTAGAAAAATGTCCCAGCATTTGTTTGAATAGTTGAGAGAAAATTTGACGGAGGATTTAAATGGATTGAAAATGTTCTTATGCTTTCATTTAGTGACCAATTTTTATTTATTTTTTATTTTAGTTCAAATAACGAGTATATTTATTTTCAATAACTTGGATTTTTTTTCTGGTATAATCATTTATTTTTTATTTATATGTGTCTTTTCGTGATGATTGGGGATTTTGATCCCATCTCGTGTCCATGAATTTAAAAAATCATTATGGCTGTCACCCCTCATCTGGGATTCAAAATAAAGGTCATATCAAGGTTATTTGATTAATTTTAGTTTCTTATAACATAAAAGCTTTGATGAGGTTGGAGAACTATATTTGTATCATCGTTTGCAATGAGAGAATGGCTTGGAGCCTATCCTAGCTTATCCTCTGCCTTTGAGGAACTTATTTGAAATATAACACGATGGACTAAATTCTCGAGAATATAAGTTGAGCTTATCTTCGGCTTGGAATACATTCTATCCACCTATTCTGTTTGTTACTTTATCGGGGATATTAAAACAAGTGACGTTGATGGGGATTTTATTCGCAGGATTGGATTCAAACCTATGGTTCTTTAAGATTGTCATATCAAAAGGATATAATGGAATAAAATATTTGTCTCCTCAGGACAGCATACAAGTAAATAAAGAAACACAATTTGCATTTAGGTAGGGATTTTAAAAACATATGTTAAAGGATCATTACACGAGACCTAAAATATAACTGTCATAACACAATGCTCCTAAATATATACTTCAAACGCTGGACACTTTAAAGTTTTGGGTTTCTAAGAGCAGGTTGCATTTGGTAACATTTGTATTAGCATTCATAAGGCGGGAGGGGTTGAGAACTTAACACCAAAGGAATCGATTCGAAATACATTTATTAAAAACGGTTATATTTAGTTTTTCGGTTTGTTTGGTATCCTCGAAGCTAATTGAAACACTTCACGTCTCTTAATTTTAAACATTAAAGTAAAGGTTTAAAATAATTAAAATACTTTTAGAACTAATAAATGTATAGTTACACATATGTCTTTATGTTTGGTGTCTTCGGAAGATAAATTATCCAATACACTTCTCTTAGCTCTATAAACATAAATTGAAGGTTTAATCTTAAAAATGTTTATTTCCCATCCTTTGGTGTGATCAGATTTTATTCGCTTATTTTTGTTTGCTGACTTTATTGGAGGTATTAACACACACGACATTTATATGGAATTATTCGCAGGGTTGGATTAGAAATAATATTTTTTATGGTAGGGACTTAATGGAATTTATTTGGTGCTCACTGAAGCGTAGTTTTACTTTAAAAAAACTTAAAATATGTTCTTGTATTTACAAAACCAATGATCATATTCACAGTTTCAGATTCCAAACAATATTTTTTTACAATAGGTTATAAAAAAGGACATGATAGAACTAACATTTTCTTGCTCTTCCCAAAACATAACACTTTAGTAAATTTGTACCATAATTTGTACTTAGCCATGGTATGAAAAACATATCCTCAAGGATTATTACATGAGACTTAAAATATAACTGTCATAATACAATTCCCCTAAATATAGACTACAAACCTACAAACCCTTAAAGTCTTTGGGGATCAAAGAGAAGGTTAGATTTAGTAACATTTATAACAGCATTCGCTTGGAGAGAACAGTTGAAAACTAAACATCACAGGGATCGATTCGAAATACAAATGGTTATTTTTTCTTGGTCGAGCTGTTTAGTCGTCAGAAGATAATTGACCCATTTCACTTCTCTTAACAGTTGACTCTAAACATAAAGTGAAACTTTAATTTAAAAAAGTACCTTTATGTCCGATAAATGTATAGCTGCACATGCATAGTCTATTGAATTTCTTTAATCTTAACATCTGGAAGGATTGGAACCAAAGGTAATCAATTTAACTAACATTGACTGAGAAGCTTGGATTAAGTAACATTTGTATAAGAATTCTTGTGGAAAAAGGGGTTCAAAACTAAACACCAAAGGAATAGATTCAAAATACGTTTACTCAAAATGGTTATATTTATTTCGTCTATTTGTTTGGCGTGAGAGGCTGACATCCTACACTTGTCTTAACTCTGAACATAAAAGAAGGTTGAATTTTTTTTTATTCACCTTCATTTGTGTTGTGAGAGATGGATGTGAACCAATATTCAAAACTCGTGGATTAAGCTCAAATGCCAACACCTTCTGGGGAGAATTTCATAAACTAACCTTTGTTTAGAAAAAAAATCCTCTAACAAGAATCAGCTTATTTAAACATGCCCGCACTTTCTCAATCTTTAAAAGCACCTCCAGTTGAGCTAAATATCAATTTAAACTTTTTTAATTAAATATTTAAGAAAGATAGTTTTGAAATGTTTATGTAATAATAACTTGATGTTTTTGCGTGAACAGCTCCGCATCAAGTAGTCATGTGGTGTGTTGATAATTTAAGATTAGTAATCAAACACCACATAACTACATGATGCGGAGTTGTTCACTCAAAACATCAGATAATCATTATATAAAAACTAAAAGTTTCATTTTTAAATATTTACCAAATCTTATTTATTCCTTACCAACAAAATCATGAACATTAACGTTGTTTTAACAGAGCTAATGTTGAGAAAAATCTGTAAGATAGCGTTTTGTGTCGCTGAGGATAAGGTGAAAGTGGATGCGAACGGTCAGTTCCGTTGAGAACCAGAAAACCTCTCTTCGTCAGCGGTGAAATATTGATATAGACAATCTGTGCACAAATGCGCTTATTGTTAGTGTTAATCTGGGCACGTCTGTAAACTTAAAGTAGTGGCTCACAAATTATATTACGTGATGCTATTGTAGGTTGTCTGTGCTATTATTTTTTATAACTTTTTTAGCGCCATGTGTCTTACTACCTGTTCTGGTTATACACCTTTGTACAAATTAATATAATCTTAAATGTAGGACAGACACAAGATTCATCCCCCGGCCGTCAATTCATCATTGTGAAAGGGTAAGACCATATTCCAACAATGATACATTCCTCAAACATGGCAGGGATCGAACCCGGGACCCATAGCTCCTTAAGTGGACTCATCGACGAAGCTAATCTTCGTAATTTTCTAGCGGGATTTTTTTTGTAAGCTATCTATACCCACAAACAAATGTATAGATTTTTTTGTGCAAAAGGGCTCAATTTTTTTAAAGGTGGGAAGGGTGCACAGCATAGAATTTCGCTATTGTAGATAAAAAATAAATGTTTACTTAAAAATCGTAAGATATTTGAAACGAGATAATATACATTTTGGCACATTCAACCAAAGGTCATAAACGAAATTAAATATATTGTTAAAGAAAAGAGGAACATCACACCCACAGAGCATTACAGCAATTTCCAAATTTAAAGACTTCCGTAATATATATGTATAGATTATATAATTATATATAATATATAATATATATTTATATGTATATTTTATAAATATAAGTATATATGTAATATATTTATATGTATATATTTTATAAGTATATGTATAATATGTTTATATTTATATATCATATAATTATATTATATATAGTATATAATAGGCAAACTGGAAAATCCGGCTTAATGCAAAAGGCACCGTCAATTTACAATGATCCAGGCTAATTGGAAAATAATATTATATTTACTTATCAGCCTGATAAATTTTAGGCTTATTGCAATGAGCCCATACAGCCTTAGGCTATGAAGGAAATGCTCCTTTGTTCGTTCATTTAGTCTAGTTGATTCCAGTCTTTTTAAAAAGTCTACAGCAGAGGTTCTCAAACTGTGGGACGTACAATTATTCCAGATGGTATGCCGTGAGAATCCAAACAAAACAAACAAATTAAAGCAGGAAAAAAGGGCCTAGTAAAATATAATAAATATATTATAGCCCAATATAATAGAAGTGGGCTCTAGATTTGTGGCACACAAATTCATAAAGACATACCAGAAAAATATGTAACTGTTCGTGAAACTGTGAGTAAAAAAACAAAGTTTGGAGGCCAGGGATATGCCAGTTGCAGGTTTCTAGTCTCAGAAAAACAGCGTCAAATGAAAAAGTGTGCCTGTAAGAAGACAAACTAATTGTGCACATCAAAAAATGTGAGAGCAGTTTATCGTGTGGAAATAAATAAGAATGTATTATATGTAGAGTGTGGATTACAATGGTAAATGTCAAAATATACTTGTAAACGCGCATATTTCTTCTGTAAGAAAAAGGTAACTATTGAATTTTTATCTGTATTATTAATTTTCAATATTCATATGAATTGGTTACTCATTTAAAAAAATTGTACTATATACTACTTGAATTTTAAGGTTTTAATCAAACCTTGCAATCGTACGTAGCTTAGTAAGTTAATTTAAGAACATTCTGAAAGAGAAAAATATTATATTCTGTAGACCAGCGGTTCCCAAACTTTTGGGATGGTGTACTACCCCAAAAATTTCCGTATTTTGGAATAGGTACCACCGTTTGCGTGTTTATTGCAAGACTGTGTGGCTGCACCGTCTGTCTGAGCTGTAATAAATTCTGGCACCCCTATAATCATTGAGTGAATCTATTTTATGATTTGGATGGATATCTCGAGGTTTTGCAAATCTCTCTTCCAAGTAGCTCGATGTATTATCACTAGAGGTGTGCTACTGTAGCTATTACAGTCACCCCACCGACCCCTCTCCTCCTCCTATGTTTCACGCTTTCAGAGTGTCCTCACATACCACAGTTAGTCCATACAGCCACCCCATCCCCCTAATATTTTCAACTTGGTTGCTTATTACTCAACAAAATACAATGTATCACAGATGTACTCTATCCTTTATATATAGTACTCTCCAAGGAGTGATGCCGAGTTTTGAGTAACAATCTCGGGGTTTCATATAACGACTTCCAAAGTCAAAAGGCAAGAGTTTTAATCCCATTCAAAGTATAATTTTTCTGAGGTACCGTAGGAAATCATTAATTACAGCATATTGTGAAAAATTTATCTATCTATAGCTGTAGAAATATTAGTAAATATATTTTCAAGGAAATATAGCCATTTCTTTTAGTTTTTTAAGTGACATAGTTTTTACGGTCGCTACTTACTATAATTATTTAAATATAATACATTATGAAGAAGTTAGAATTAAAATAAGTGCACCTCAATTTGTTTGTACAGAAGATAGAAAATACAAAGTGAAAACCACTCTTTTTTTACAGGTTATAGGCTGTTAAAAAAAATTGAAGATATCCTTTAAAAAATGGTGGCCAAAGTTATGCCAAAAATTTCAATTTGTAAATTTTATTTCTATTAAATATAATTTACAGACTGCACGACTACCTCACTTTACAAATAGGCCCTACTGTTAACTTTTTTGAACACCATACTAGCAAGAACATTGCGTTCTAAGATCTAAAAAAATCTGAATTAAAAAAACGTTGTAAATCATGTTCCATTCCAATCAAGCCATCTAGAACTAAGTTTTTTCATTTTTGTTGTTACGTTCAGCACACAGGTTATTAACGGCTTAATCTGATTGGGTAGAGAATAGAGATGAGGAAGGTAGCTAATAATAAGTGAAGTGAAGATGAGATAGCCAGAGTGATAAATCACTTGTGGAAACCCGTTAAAGGTATAAAGGTATTCACGAAGGTGAGTTTCGAACCTCGACCTCCCCATCAATGGTGATAAAACCAACAGCAAGCAACGGCTAGAACCCTTCTGCTGGTAACTAGCTTTGTAAACAAATATTTAATTTATCGCGACACCTAAGAGAGAAAGTATTATGATCCTCAAAAAATTCGAACTCAAGATTTTGATAAATGTTGACGTTTCATGACCCCCTGAAAACAACAAATTGATTTTCGTGATGCCATCTGTTTGTTTATTTGTTGGTCTATTTCTTTGGCTGGAATCGAAACTATTTATCAGATTGGGCTACACCTTAGCATCTGGGGTTTTCACAAGGTCCTCCCGAGGAATTTTTGGAATTAGATGTCTAACCCTAGATTTAAGGGTAATCTATTTAAGGGCAAAAAGATAATCGATTTTATAAAAATTCACTCTAACGAGTTTGAATTAATTTTATATCAGAACAATGTTTATCGTTAATATCAATATGTAAATTCTCATTTTCTCGTGAAAATAACTTCGAGGATATCTTACACGAGGGAAACATTCCTATTTTCATCATTTCCCACAACTATTTGAAATAATAACTTATCGTTGTAAAGTTGAAGTACTACTAAAGGTAAACATATATTTTGTAATATATTTTTATAAAACTAGGAAGTTTTGAGCTATAAACAAATATAGACTATACACTTTTTAATCCAGGTATTTTAAATTTATTTGATTCTTATGCTCTTTATGTGACCAAGATGTTTAACTTTTCTCAATATTTCTGTAACAGTATTCCTAGTTCCCAATGCGCCCCTGAATTTTAATAGCTCCAAAATTAATCCTGTTGTAAGCACGAAAAGATCTTGTTTGTCGATAAAACATGAATAAATCTTTTTATAGAAATAATATTTTTAAACCGCATCTTATTAATCTTTCGGTTTATACGTTTAAGTACTAATTATGTTAATGGGTTAGGGATTGGGAAGGTTGAATTTAGAAGAGGTGAACCCCCATTCACGTGAGGGAGAGAGGAAAACAATTTTTGAAAAACCACCCCTAACTCACCCGACCGAGATTTGAACTTCGATCTCCCCGTCCCCGGCAGTCTAGCTCTACACGAAATACTGCGTCAGCTAACTGCTCCACAAAGGCGAGTGTTAACAATTGCACCTCTTCTTACAAAACCAATGTTATACAAATAGATTTTATCTAATCAAAGATACAATGTTAATGCAAATTATTTATAAGCTAAACAGAATCAAGCCTAATCTATAATTTTTTTTGACACATCATTCTAATATATCACAAGGAACATTTTCACTAACTCAGGTTTGGAGGTAACAGTAGTAATAAAGTGAAAACAATTAGTGTCAAGTAAAGTGTTTTACCTAAACCGGATATAAATAAGGTGAGGGAAGAGGGAGTAGTTGGACTTTTAAAAAATAAAGGAAAGATAGATAATATGAAAAGGGGGTTGGGGGGAGAGGGGGAGGTGGTGCGGATAGCAGACCCATCTAACGGTAAGCAGCTGAACTTTTTCAACAGTCTAGGCATGATTTAATTTTAAAATACCAAATTTTGTTTAAATTATTGTATTATAAATATTCATCGTGTATGATAGAACTTTAACTTATTCTCTATAGCAATATGATAACTTTAAAACCATATTCTTGTATTTAATGTTTGATTTAATTTTAATTTAGTCAAAATTATGTCTTGTTGTAACAAAGTAAATATTAGCTTGTAATATTTTTTATAAATATAGTTCATATTAAATTTACTAGTTAAATAGAATTAAAAATAACACATATAGTTATTATGTATAGTTTTTGAGAAAACGGTTATACAACTTTATCGTTCTTTTATAGTAGGTGTTCATCCAAATCTTAGTATAGGTTAGAATGGGTCGTAGTATATTTTTTATATTTTATGAGTCTTTTTTTACTTTAATTTGATTGTTAAGTTTGGCCTCTCACGACATACATTTAGGAATAATTGTACGTCCCACAGTTTGAGAACCACTGCTGTAGACTTTTTGACAAGTATTCACTATCTTTGGCTTATTGCAATAAGACTGGAATCAACTAGATTGATTGAGAGAACAAAGGTGCATTTCCTTAATAGCCTTAGGCTGCATGCTCATTTCATCAAGCCTAAAAATTATCAAGCTGATAAGTAAATATAATATTATTTTCTAATTATCGTGGCTCATTGTAAATTGAGGGCGTCTTTTGCAATTTCCGGATTTTCCCATTCATACACACAAACACATATATATATACTTATAATTAGTATATATATATTTATAATTAGTATATATATATATATATACTTATAATTAGTATATAAATACTTATAATTAGTAAAATCCTGGTTTTATAAAAATATATTTCAAATTATGATTTTTATATTTAACATGCCTTCATTTTTGAAATGATAAGTTATTTAGTATTTTAAAGAGGTGCGGGGATACGATACAAATTGGAAGTTCCCGTGTAAATTACCTTCAACGTTATTTTCATGAGGAAA
Organism: Timema douglasi; assembly: GCA_901482245.1. Classification (NCBI taxonomy): domain Eukaryota; kingdom Metazoa; phylum Arthropoda; class Insecta; order Phasmatodea; family Timematidae; genus Timema; species Timema douglasi. The sequence goes on from CABEEJ010008997.1 coordinate 9,061, forward strand.
TGAAAACTTCCACTTTTTTTAAATACTAAACAATACATATATATACATTTTAATAGAGTCGAGTTTGATATAATCTATTTTTTCTCTTTCCTTCTTTGAGTAAAATATAAAACTTACTACCATTAATTTTAGGGCTGAATAGAATATTAAAAAAAAACTGTGATAAGCCAAATGAAAACACCATATTGCCAGTTTTAGCCCAATTGGTAAAATAGTTTCGTCTCTAGTTAGATCTACAAACTGACATTATTTATTAAAAAAATATTTTTTTGGATTTAGGGGGACATGAAACGTCAACATCCATCAAGATCTCAAGTTTAATTTATTTGACAATTACTATTTTTTCTCAAACAGAGAAGTGTGAGAAGGGAAAAAGTAGCATCATATATTATAAACTAGGAGGTCGTTGTTGCGATGGCTGCAGTTTATTGCACTAAAATGTATTTTAAACTTTTTATAGGGAACAGATATCTATAATAAGCCCTTACTCACTTTTAGTTAAAAGTTTACTCGTCAAAGGCTAAAATATTTTCGGTGTATAATTTGAATCAAAACGTATATTTTCTTTCTTCACGCCCCGAAGGAAACTTTAAAATGACCCCTCTGCCAGATTATTAGCTATTAGTTGCAGAAATCACTCAAGTACCTAAAGATTGAGCTGATATAATTTTAAACAAAGGCTAATGATATATTTGCCAACATATAGCTATACACAAATCATGGTTTCCGTGGTGATGTAAACAAAAATTATTGTACAGATGAACCACCGTCCACACAGAAGAAAAAGATAGAAAAATTGCTAGAAAAATTGGATTATAGAGTTAGGCAACTATTTTACCGGCATGCTGATTCCCTTATCTATTAAATGAGTGTTCGTTTGACACAATCTGTTCATTCATTTCCTCGTAATTTCTATTACTGGAAACGAGTTTATCAAATTATTAATAATATAATTCGAGAGTGTGACAAATTGTGATAGTGAAAATGAGAGTGTGAAATGTGTAAATGTATGTGTGAGTGTAAAATTGAGTGTGAGAAAGTTAGGGTAAGAGAATGAGAATGAGAAATTGAGAAATATCAAGGGAGTGTGATCAAGTGATAGTGAGAGTATGTATATGTGTTAAAGAGATTATTACTGGGAAAAGATGTAAAGAGCGCGCGCGCGTGTGTGTGTGTGTGTGTGTGTGTGTGTGTGCGCGAGGGTGAGGGGGAGAGTGTGAGAGAGTGTGTGAGAGCGTGAGAGTCTGATATAGAGAACTTACTGTATTTGTAAGAATGTTAAAGATATATGGTGTACACAAAGCATTACTAATTTTAAATATAATACACTCAAAATTAAGCGGTCAAATGAAAACATAGCTTACCTAACTTATGTATTCGTATTGTGTTACTATTTACTAAAATGTACATTAAAACCCACTATTTGAATAAAATGAACACCAAAACTCATACAGATAATTAAAATGGATATTTAAAAAAAAAACATTAATCAAGGTAATTTTATTGTTTTTGGTCTTGCAATAAATACCGAAACATATTTAAAAATAATTTTATCACACGCGAAACAAAATGTTTGACAATATTTTCACGAACTTAACAACATAACCTTTTAATTTAAGAGCTATTATCAATATTAGTTATTTAAATTCCAATCAATGATAACACTAAAAAATAAAATGCCCACAGTTTAGGAATCTCAATTTAGATGTGTTATGACCAGCATCCAAAGAGAAAATTGTAATGTGTTAAGACCAACAACTAATAATGATTGAGTTATTATTTTTTAGCCAAGGCGATATAGTTTATTTAGAGATTTACAGCTATGCAGAAAATAATGGTTTTCATGGTTATAACACAAAGAATGAAAAACTGAAAATTCTCTGTGAAAATAGATTTTTCGTGGAAAACTACTATTTTTCCCGACATTCTGGACTCCTAACCATTAAAATGAGTGCTAGTTTGTCAAAATCTGTCCAGTCATTTTCTCATAATATCTATTACTAGAAATGGGCTTATCAAATTATATATCAGAAGAAACAAATTTCATCTCATGGCCTATATGAATAAATAATCAGTGGTTTACAGTATCTTGGTAAAATATTTATGTGGTCCACAGCTAAATAAACGTTGGTGACTTCTGCTTTACAAATTATATCCAAGAACCATTTAAAATTAATAATAATAGTTCAAACGGCAGCATAAAGCTACCATGGATCAACGATGGAGTGTGTGTCTGATTGTTATTAAATGGCATATGATATTAGTTATTTATTTAAGTTCAATAATATAGGTTTGAAGTCATTTCACCAACTTATTAGCGGTTTGGGCTTTCCGAATTTCTTCACAAACATATTTTATTACCTTGGAATGAATATGATTTTTGACTTTTGCATCTCTTCTGCCATTTTTAAACTTTTGTGTGTCAATTTTTTTTAATAATAAAAATGTTCTTTCCACTATTATTACACTCCACACATCCCTAAAGACTTTAAATGAAATTACACCTAGCCACACTGAAAACATCCTTTTAACAGTCGTCACACTTGCTACACTGACCTGAAAACACGGTAGAGCCAGGTAACAATCCCTAAAGAGAGATGGTGAAGGGTCAGGGTGATGAGCTTTACAAACATGCCAAAACCAATGGCGACATATTTATGGTTTCAAGGACAGACAGCTAGCGACTTGGAGTGAGAAGGGATTAACTGTCTGCTCTACTCTGACCAGGCCGTTCTGTTTCTGCTATTTCGGGGTTGTATCAGATATATTTTCAAAATCCGGGGACAAAATATGAAGCACCTCAGCTTGGATCAGTTTTCACGAGTTTCAGATTTAATATTAATGTGAATGAAATACCATTATAAAGTTAAAATAAGTTGGCATCAATTGATTTACTTCCTCCATTTATTACACACGTTTAAGTGTACAAAATAATTAATTAAATATTGCATTTATTTGGCAAATTTTTACTCAATTAATTGAATGTTCATTGAAATAATATTTATTTCGAATAATAAACCTCCTAAAATATAACATTCCAAATAAGAAATATTTAAATCATTTGGTTTTTCTAAAAATTTTTGCATTAAATGCCAAAATTTCACACTTTGAGTAAACAGTGTGCTTAAAATATACAATTAATTTATATTTAATACACTGATCCAAGTTTGGTTTAAGAAGACCTACTAATATATATATAATTATAATTATTATATTATTAATTTTGGGCCACACAGCCTTAAGCTACGCACAATCTCTAGTATGTACAGAAATAACCGAGCGTTTGGAAGGGGAGAGGAGAGGTGAACCAGCTACTCCAGAAACTACTAATCCTTTCCCCATGTTAAATGCCTTATATAATCTGGTTTTCTGCTAAGGCTAAAAACTCCATCTGATCCATCTTGCACATAAAGATACTTTCAATTTACAGCCATTACTGTTTCAAGCCTGTGGCCTGTATCATATTTTTTATTCAAGCCATATATTTTCCACTATCAGTTTTCTAGACCTGTTCTAGCTTCATATTCCTTATAATCTAATCTAAGACAAGGAACTGCACTACATCCAGTCCTCAGCCGTTAATGTATTACTGTGAAAGTGTAAACCCACATTTCACCAACGATAAATGTTTCTGTCGTGCTGCAAATCGAACCAGGGACCCTAAGCTAATTAGACAGACACACTACCGACTGAGCTAAGGTGTCGGATCCATAAAGATACTACTCACTGAAAGCCACCACAAATGATTGATAGTTGCATATCAATGGCGTCAATACTTGAGACACGATTCTCTCATTGGCAAGATTAATGATGATCAATCCTTTGTGTTATTGGGCAAACAACCCACGCTTTTATTTATTATTTTTAAGTCTGGTAGTTATTATATGGTTACTAATGTAAAAATAAAGATTTTAGCGAGTGATAGCTTGCACTAAATCCTAAGTGTACGTTTTTTAAATAAAAAGGACACTATAGGGATCGAGTAATCGTCGTAATCCGGTATTACGAGGAGTGAAATATAGTAAATCCGTAGTTGGCTGACTCTTATATAAATTATTTAATATATATTATATCTACTTTCATGCTGTCACACACAATTTATGACACTAGTCTAAGAAAAAGTTATTCGCTGGGGATGGGGAGGTAAAGCTTCGAATCTTGGCAGAGTACGTTGAGGAGTTTTCTCAAAGTAATTCATATTATTATTATTATTATTATTATTATCACGTGTTACTACCCGTTCAGGTTGTACGTACTTGTGCTAAATTGTAATGGTAGTGTGATTGTGGGATGAAATGGAGAACCTATAGCTTAACGTGGGACCCAAACCACGGTGGAGGTTTAGTTAGTTTATTTAGACATAGTTAAAAATAAAAACATTTAGTACTACAATTAGTCAAATACAATTTAGGTAAACAACAAAACAGTTCTTAAAATAATAACCTTAACAAATATATTCAACTAAGTGAAAAGGGACAACCTGGACATTATACTAGACTTAGCCCCAGTACCTATTTAAAAACTGAGGCGTGCTACCCTTCTTAACTCTANATCCCACCACTACCGGATCCAGTGGTCCCGGGTCAGCAAGAGCCCCAACAGGGCTGGACATCCCCTTATACACCACCTGGGGAGGCGCCCTATCGAAGATCTCGCTCCACCTATCTTCCCCACAAGGCCAACGCCATGGACCGAAACCTAACTTATATACTAATTATTAGAAAATAGTACATTTAATACAAAAAAAGCTTAACCCAACTTATCCTATTCACTTCCTCGAGGCTGCGGTCTTTACCTGGTCCTCTCATACAAATGACTGTTGCCAGCCGACGGAGAGGGTCCCCGATGGTCCAAAAGCCCGTTCGCTCGACCCTACTACACACTTGTTTCCAAGTGTGGGGATCCACTGAGCAGAGGGGTGAATTCCACCGTCAACTCATTCCTCCATCTTGGCTCTACCCAACTGGAACTGCGGCTCCCCATGGCTCATCGGAGGTTCCCACCTCCGGAATCCAGTGGATGCCGCACTCAGCTGGGCTCCGGATATCCAGGAGCTTAATCTCAGTCCACCCTACAGCCTACCGTCTCACTCCATATATTCTGCCAATATATTTCCGCTACCAGTTATCGTCTTCAAAGTCCTCCATGTCTGTACCGTCACCACTTCTGGTACTAGTCTCATCGCTAATACTGGTCGTCCCTACCAGTTCCCTAATCATTAAGTCTAGATTTACGTCCTGTCTCCTGTCACGTCGTCTCCTCTTTAAGTCTTTCACTTACCTCTCCCTCTCCCTACATGACCCGTCATCCGCAATTCTGTCGAGAAGTCCCCACCTGTTCACATTCCGCACTACATGGTACACAGTAATAGCCTGCAGAGGCACCTGCAGATCAGCCCTTGCTTCTATTGTTTGGGGGCATTCTAATACGACGTGCTCAGGCGTGGCCTTCTCTCCACAATCACATTTGTCACTATCAGTCATTCCCCTACTAAAAAGTGTCGCTCTGTACGGCCCATGGCCAGTTATGTAATGGACCATTCCCGTTGATAGCTCTAAATACTCCATCCTAATCCGTTCTCTTACATCAGGAAAGATCCGGTAGGTCCTCCTGCCCGTGTCACTCATGTCCCAGTCGCTTTGCCACTCATCCAGGAGAGCCTCCCACACCTGTCCCTTAGTACTCACCCCCACTCTGGTCAGTTCTCCCACCTTAACAAGATCGCCCTTCCTGAGCCAGTACAGAGCAGCTCTTTTCCGCACCTCCAGGTCCAACGGCCAGATATCCAGGGCCACGCACAACGAGTAATTTGCCACCATCCTAAAGGCGCCGGAGAGCCTAAGAAGTACACTCCTTTGCATGCGTCTCACTCTTGCTCTCTGTACCCCTCGCTTTAATCTATGCGCCCAGAAACTGGCTCGATAGCCCACGATGGAGACTAGCAGAGCCTAGTGATAAAGCCTTATGCTCCTCATAGGTAGCATAAACCTCTTATTTCCTATACCTATGATCTTATTCATCACTCTTAATGCCCGACCACATATGTTCTCCACGTGCGCAATGAAGTTCCTCTTCTCGTCAAGAGTGACGCCTAGGTATCTGGTATTCCTACTACGTCGTANCCTAGGTATCTGGTATTCCTACTACGTCGTATACTCCGTCCATCCATTTTTATCATCGGATCCCTTTTCAACTCTCCCCTAAATAGTACGTAGGTCGTCTTTGCTGACCCCAAGATTTACTTCACCCGCTTACACTAAGAGTTAAGCCCTGCAAGCACCACCTCACTCTTGGTCTCTAGTTCCATCCTTGTCCCTGCCTCCACTATCAGGAGAACATCATCAGCAAAGGCGACCACTCCAGCCGTTCTAGGGAGAGCTTCCACTTCCGATAACCCAGGATCAAGCCCTAAGTCCCAGAAAATGGCCCACAGATCGATCCCTGTGGACATCCCTTGGTTAGCATCTTACTTACTTTCATTCCTGGACATCTCAGGGTAGCATACTGGTCTCTACAGTAGTCCCTAAAGAACTTGTAGAGATCTCCCGGACACTGTATTTCCCTCTATCTATCAAACAACTCCGACCACCACGGATTGTCAAACGCTCCCGAGATGTCCACAAAGATACCTACAACGTATTTCCCCTTACACCTATCAACCAGGTTCATAGCCTCACAGATAGCGTCCTCAGTCGATCTGCCCCTCCTAAAGCCGTACTGCTGCCTGTGCATTCCCACCTCTCTCCTGTGTTTCGTTAATTTACCGCAGATCACTCTTTCTTGCAGCTTACCAAATGTATTCATTAAACATATGGGCCTATACGACTTCAGGAGTTGCGAGTATTTCTCATCGCCCTTACTGAGAATGACTATCTCACTCTGCTTCAGCGCGTTGGGCACTTTGCCTTGAGTGATACACTCATTCAACAGTCCAGTAATGAAGGGCGCTATCTGCTCACTGATTTCCTGAAGCACCTCAACCCTGATACCGTCTGGTCCAGGCACCTTCTTTCTTTTCATTTGGGCTATGTGCCTGGTTACCTCTGCCTGTGTTATCGGATCCGTCCTCACCCTATTTGCATAGGGCTCCATCATTTCACGTCTCATGTTCATCTGCTCGTCATTGTCCAGTCCATCGTCATCAAGAAGCAAGGTATCTACAAGTAGCCTCGCGGACTCTTCCCATCCCACAGTCATGCTCCCTTACGGCCTTCTAAGCGTCGAGATCATGGCCGGGGGCCTTATCCTCCCGGTTGCCATCTGAAACGGTATCCCCCAGGCGTTATTTCTTAGTTCTTCCTGAACGTAATGCTCCCAGCCTTCCCTCTTCGCCAGGGCCATGGCAGACTCATATTCCTTCTTCCTTATCCTATAAGTTACCAGAAATACCTGCTTCTTCATCGGCTCTACCTCAGCCTGGTACCACCGACAAGCCTTTCTTGCTACTCCCCGAAGCCTCCCGAGCCTATCACTCCAGAATTTATTGACTAAACTCCTTCCTCCTCTTATTACCGGAATGGCAACCATCATGGCTCTCTGTATAGCCCTTGTCAGCTCTTTCGCCTTATCATTGACATTACCACCCTCTATCAACTCTGGCAAGACTAGTTCCCTCCAAAGTCTGTTCCAGTCCGCCTTCTTCAGGTTATACCTCAGCCTGTATATTCCATCAGCCTGTACTCTTCCTCCTACATACTCAAAGGTGATCAGGTTATGGTCACTCCCTGTCATCCCATCCAGTACCTTCCATTTTTGGATCATGCCAGCTGCCTCTTAGTTGCAGAGCGTTACATCGATGTTTTATCTGGCACCAGCAGGCCTAACATATGTCGGTGGTTCCCCATACACGTTTGTCACCTCTAATTGGTTAGCTACTATTACCTCGACCAGCTTTTCGCCTCTCTTATAAGCTCTGGGTCCTCCTAACTTCCCATCCACTTCCCCGATGTCGTCGCTAAACCATAAAGGTGATCTCGCCACCACAACCAAGGGTTTCCCTCTAAAGGTTCTTACCATGTCCTCTAACTGCTCCAGATAAGGTTCAATCTCCTCGCTATACTGAAAGTACATGTTTAAGATGATGAAAACGCTTGCGTCTGCTCTGATTTCGACGCACGTGACCTTGCCGTGACAGTACTGATCAACCCTTGTTACCGTGACTTCCTTATTCACCACTACTATTAGACTCATTGCCCTCTCACCACCACGAATCAGCCTTGCTGTCGGAGGAAGCTGTGATTCAACAATGTTGTCACCCCTAGTCATATATTGTTCTTGGAGACATACTATGTCCAGGCTCAACTCTTCCATCACTACCTTTATCTCGTCCATCACGGTCGCACTCCGCATAGTGTTCAACTGCCCCATTTTTATTTTTTCGTTTCTCTCACCCATCAGGGATTATGCGTATACACATAAAACTTGGGCCAAGCTTCCTTCGAATCGAACGCTACACGACCGTTTCCTTGAATAAAATGCTTATACCACTCTTCAGTTTCAAGTACCTCCTTTCTTCTCACAAAAACCTTCTCAACTTGCTCACATAGTAACTTAAAATCAGTCGGGAGGTTCTTTACCTTTAGTTGTATTCTGTCAAGGGCCACCGGTGTGGGGAAGGTGATGGACATCCCCTTCTCGTGCCCAGTCCTAACGATGTGCCTCATTTCCAAGTGTAGGGTCTGTTGCTCCTCCATCCTGGAAAGTTGGAGGGTCTCCTCAAAAATGGTATACACCTGCCCAAGCACCATCGTTTCAGACCGACCAATTAGGTCATTTTCCTCTACCACCACTACGTCCCCTATTCCTAGCTTGTCGGGTCCCTCTCCACCACTCACATCTCTTTCCTCCTTCCCTTCTTCCTTCCCTTTTCTTACATCCTTCCCTCCTTCATCCACTTCCCTTCCATTTATCAAGACCGGCCCCTTTACCCAGAACTTCATCTTCTGAAGGTTCCATTTGCATCGGAGGCCTGATACTCCACACATTCACAATTTGTGATTAATACACGTCTTGTCATAGGTGAAGGAAGGGTTTGGAAATCAGATAAATTTGTGCCGGGACCGAGGATTGAGCCCCGGACCTTCAGTACAGAAGTTCAACACCTTACCCCTAGACCACCAGGTCACCCAATATGATTTATAAAAATGTTGAGGGTTGTTTCTCAATGTCATTTATAGCTTTGTTGAGGGTTGTTTCTCAATGTGATTTAAAACTACGTTGAGGGTTATTTCTCAATGTGATTTAAAACTATATAGAGGGTTATTTCTCAATGTGATTTAAAATGATATAGAGGGTTATTTCTCAATGTGGTTTATAACTACGTCGAGGGTTGTTTCTCAATGTTATTTATAACTAGGTTTAGGGTTGTTTCTCAATGTGATCCAGAGCTATGTTGAAGGTTGTTTCTCAATGTGATCTATAGCCACATTGATGGTTGTTTCTCAATGTGATTTATAACTAGGTTTAGGGGTGATTCTCAATGTGATTTATTACTACTTTGAGAGTTGTTTCTCAATGTGATTTATAACCACGGTGAGGGCTGTCTCTCAATGGGATTTATAGCTAAATGAGGGTTTCTCAATGTGATTTATAACTACATTGAGAGTTGTTTATCATTGTGATCTATTTCTACGCTACTATACTTTTATCCATGCTAATGCAAGAACGATTCTTCTAAAACCATCTTCTTCATACTAACCAAGAGACTTTATTTCAAATGCAACAAACTAGCTTTTTCGGTAGCCTGTCTGTCTCCTGAGAAAAGAATCCCGGGTTCAATTCCTGGCATGGTTGAAAAATGTATCTTTGGTGAAATGTGGGTTCCCTCTTTCACAGTGATGAATTAAAGATGTTATGTCTGTTTTATATATAAGTTAGTTTATAGGTTGTGTGCTGATATAATAAGTCTGTTCAGAACGTGCACGTTAATTACCTCAAATAAATGAAAACTAATTTTATTTCAGGAATCCTTTCACACAAGCGTCGGTCCGTACATTCAATAATATAACAAAAATTAGATGTAGATAATTTGGGCGTAGTGTCAACAATTATCAAAAATAACAATAATAATTATTATTTATTTTATTTTCTCATGTAATTATTTGTATTTGTATGGTATTTGTGTACTTTTCAATGCTGGCCTGTTATAGGTCTTAAGACTGTTGGCCAGTACTATATTGAAGGAAATTGAAATTGAAATTGAATATCGTTATTGACACCATCAATCAAATGAGCAGATATATAACATACTATTTAACGTATAATTATATTACGGTAGTGCTTTCAATAAATGTTGTGTCTGTCAGATATTCTCCATTGTTTGGCAATACAACTATATTGGTAAAGTTTACACTTTTATTAAGTTGGAAATCACCCATTTCGTTGGTCGGCTGATCTAAGGTATCACACTCGACTGCCGATTAAGTAGAAGTCATATTTTGAATCCTGGTAGGGTGTACTGAATCTGGGTTTTCTTAAATTTGTTTCACACTCACTCTACTCAAAAACAGGTAAACTTGCTCTAAATTTAACCTCCTCCAACATTGATACGATATCGTAATTAGAACATATGCGTACAAACTGGGCGTGAGACATGGTAAAAAATATCTTTTGGATAAGTTAGAATACATACCCGCATCAATGGACGCGCAGAATGAGCATCAACCTTATCTTGTGCTGTCTCTCGGCTATGGGTAGTTTGGGGTTCGAATCATTACCAAGTGTACCGAATGTGTTTTTTCCCTAATTATTTTATGAAAATTCATATAGAATAGAGGGTGCAATGACGCGGTAGTTAAGATTTGAGCTGCTACACTATTAAAATGGGTAATAATAAAATCATGATTTTTTTAAATAATAATATACATACTCTAGAAACGCTATTTGCACTATCAAATTTGAAATGTCACAGAGAGTTTATAGTATTTTTTCCCAACAAGCAGGAGATTTACCCCATCTTTCCCCATATGTGGGGTAAGATGGGGCACGACATGGGGTAATATGGGGTACCCAATGGCAAGTTCCCTTTTAGAAATGAATTTACGCATCCACTGCATCATCGTCAACGTTGCCAGCACATAAATAGTGTGACCAATTTGTCCCAAGAGCCACAAGATATCCATTTCTTTGTTTATTGTGAGTACAAAGGACTATAATACAAGCACCTCCGCATCAGCGTCATCACTGTCCGAGGTACATGTTGGCCTCCAAGCTTTCTTAATAATTGTTTTTACTTTCAACTTTTCAGTCAAGCTTGTGTTATTCTTTTGTTTCTTCATGACAGATCCTTTTCTAGTCTGCAACTATTCCAGTTCCTTCTTGTAAGTTGTTGATGTCAACAGTGTAGTTTTACCACACCTAATAATTTTCCTTGTTGGTGTTGCTGCATTTATAACATTTGGAACTGGTAGGATATGATGTGGTGAAGTAGTTAGGAATGAACTTGGATCTAAACTTGCCACATTCTCTGATATATATACTGTGAGATTTCTGGGATCATTTACCCAGGCAGAATATCCAGGCTGAAGATTGCCTGTAGAAATGTGTGTTGGAAGTTTCTCAGCAGCTGGCCCATTTTCATGAGGAATGGCTGCAATAGGCCTGTCAGTTGACTCAGAAGGGATGAAATTCACCTTAAGGGCCCGGTCAATGGTCGTAGGAAGTGAAGAGTCGCTTCAGCGCCAGCCCCCAATTGACGGTAACTGAAGAAAGCA
>CABEEJ010008998.1:0-20767 GCA_901482245.1 Timema douglasi
AGATAACAGGAAGAAGAGGGTGTAAAGTGCCAGTAGAGACTATCAGCAGCTCACACAGTTTAGGATAAAATAACAGGAATAAGAGGTTTTGCACTCTTCTCCCACGTAAATGGAGGTACACCTCATCTAAATTCAACCTTCCTCATTCCTAACTCATAAGTGTAGTTAGTACGTATGCATATTACTTGAACAGGTAGGAAGATTTGGGGACAAAAATAAAAATAATAATTAGGGGGTCAAACCTAAACATTTATTGGATCTTGTTCCGGTTCTTCCAGTTTAAATTTTATCAGCTCAGGTTCCAATTCTGGTTCCGATTTTTTTAAAGCCTCTCATAAAATTTATACTACCATTATATAATTTGTAAATATAAAAACCCATAAGAACTTTTACAACAAATTAAAAGTTATCTATATTATATATATATATATACACAAAGAAATAAATGATACTTTGACAAAAGAGTCCCGAGAAAAGTAAAAATAGACTATTTTCAAAATAGTATAAAGTTAAAAAAAAAGGCATAAAATGCTAATTGAATCAGTTGTCACGGAAAGAGCACGAATTCCACTGATCAAATTTTTGGGAAACCACAAAAAACTCTCCTCGATGCTTCCTAATTTCAATATTGGTATAATTGTTTTAGTGTGCACTCTTCTGTATGAAATGAGATCATTAGGAGTATTTCAACCAGAGGGAGCTTCTGGAAGCAGATAAATAATTACCTTCTTCGGTTGCCACATGGTTTAACGCGCTAATCTCGTGTTAGACTAGACTGCCGAGATCGAGGTTCGAATCACGGACGGGTGTAACGAGGGCGTTTTTTTTACCAAAATGGCTTTCCACTCTCTCTCCACGCAAAAGCAGGTACACCATTTCTAAAAATAAACTTTCTAATCCTTAAAACCATTAGCATAATTAGTACATAAGCTTATAACACGAACGGCTAGTAAAACGCGGTGCCAAACAAAAAGTATGAACTTAACTGGTTTAAGCTTTTTAAAAAAAAATATATACGGGATTTATAGTGGGTAACTGAGACATGATTTTGTCAGCTTATTTGTTCTGTTGAATTTAATGTTGTAATACCTTAGCCATCCTCATTCTCAACTGATGTACAGTAGCCCCATGGCTTCTTTGGTGCTGACTGACAGCTCACAGCTGACAGCTTTGAAAAGTTACCAGACCTAGTTTTGTATCCCTACGCCAAACCATATGATCTACAAAAACATGTGTTTAACAGCTGTCACTTCTGACGGCCAAAATTTAGATATTACACCTAAATGTTGACTGTCAGAAGTCAGCTGTGAGCTGTCAGTCAGCACCAAAGAAGCCACGGGGCTACTGTAGTTGGCTTTGTATCATCTTTTCATGTCCTGAGGTATGCACTTCAGAAAAGTTTTTCCAAATCTTTCATTTTCTCATAATTGATCGGACATTTTCCTCCATACGTTTTGTTCTCGCCGCCTGGTAGGGTTATGACAGGGCTTATTTTTTTGAGTTTGAAATGGTGAACTGTCAGTCCATCGATGAACTCTCGCTCTCGTAAGACCTCAGTAGCCCCTCGTCGTATTGTGAGACTGAAAACGCCACTTTATGTTCTTTAAGGAAGACGCCGTACAAGTGAATCCGTTGAAAGAACGGTTTTCATGTCCTTCCCAGTGAAATTATCTCCCATTAACTGCAATATGAATTCTCCCCGCCTGCTGGAATTAGCTATCAATGTCGAGTAATTAAGGGGACTGTAGGTGCCCTCACTGTACCTTTATCACCCTCTTGATCACACCGATCGCGTGGCAGGGACGAGTTCCCTCTCACCGGAAAGTGCCGCGTAATTTTGTCAAATCTCTTTGTTGTCACCAGTGACATCAATAAACTAGGGACAGTGTTGTTCCTGTTTTACCTCGGACAGCTGTCGGAGAATATGTACAACATTTTGCAATTTTATGGATTATTATTATTATTATTATTATTATTATTATTATTATTAGCACCGCGTCTTACTACCCGTTCGGGTTATACGCACTTACTCTAATGTGTAATAATAGGGTGATTGTGAGATGAAATGAAGGACCTACAGTTTAACGTGGGATCCGAACCACGGTGGAGGCCTGGCATTCCCCAAATTCACAAGATGTCTTGTCAGAGGTGAAGGAAGGGTTTGGTAATCAGATAAATCTGTGCCGGGACCGAGGATTGAACCCCGGACCCCCAGTACAGAAGTCTGACACCTTACCCCTAGACCACCAGGTCACCTTTTTGGAATATTCTCGGCGAGGTGCAAATTTAGATCGAGCCTCTCTCTTTTTTTTATTGTCCTTCATGGTGAACATAGAAACGGGATTTACCAGATTTTTTGGTTCTTTACTCCAAAAGTGAAGACCCATATGGGTAGCATGTAGAACAATTCTTTCACTGGAATGTGTGAGAGGTATATTTTGCATGTGGCCCATGCAAATTAATTCCACGTCAACACGTATTTTTGTCAGCTTTTCAATTTCCTGGGTCTTAATGCAGAAGTTATTATTTAGTTTAATACGTATAATATTTTCCTTTGATGCAACCACGGACGCCCTCCTTATCTCGTTGCAATATTTGCTTTATTTTGTTAATTTTTCTGAAAAATATGAAATGGTGTATTCGGTATTTGTCTGCAATTTGCTACTAACAACTTAGAATTATAAATATCCAAGTTGGTGAACTGGTGGTCTAGGGGTAAGGTGTCAGACTTCAGTGCTGGGGGGTCCGGGGTTCAATCCTCGGTCCCGGCACAAATTTATCCGATTACCAAACCCTTCCTTCACCTCTGACAAGACATCTTGTGAATGTGGGGAATACCAGGCCTCCACCGTGGTTTGGATTCCACGTTAAACTGTAAGTCCTCCATTTCATCTCACAATCACCCTACCATTACACATCAGCGTAAGTGCGTATAGCCCGAACGGTTAGTAAGACGCGGTGCTAATAATAATAATAATAATAATAATAATAATAATAATAATAATAATAATATCCAAGTTAAAAGATATAAAATGTATATTTCCTCCCATTTATTCTTCAACAGCTTTCTTTTCATTTTGTTCTGTTCAATAAACTTGTGAACAATATAAGATTTCTTTTCAATGGGTTCAGCTACAGTTAAATTTGAGTTTTTGTTAATTTTTTTAAAACGAAAATTGGCTCTTGAAAATCATATAATTAGCGCAGAATTATGTTCAGATGCTCTAAAATTCTTTCCCACAAGGTTAAATTGCCAAGATTTTCTCTCAAGAAGGGGCAAGGGGGCTTGCCACCCCCTGGCAGAAGGGAGTACAATCCCTTTCCCATTTGGAGAACCCGCATGGGCGTCCTTGGATGCGACTTCTGTGCTACTGGACCCTCTGCTGGTCGCACAACCGTCGAGTCCAAATGAAAAGTTGACTCGTGCCCTTAAAAAACTGATTCAATCATAAAAAATATAGTTTGAAAACCGATAAGAACTTTTCTGAACTTAAATATAAAGGTCTATCGATTCTTGTTCTAAGATAATTTATTTTTATGGTTCTTGTTCCGGTTCTGGTTCCTTAAAATAGCTGTTGATTTCGTATATAGGTTCTGGTTCGACTCCTTACTAGTAAGGATTTTAGTTAGTAATAACATTAATAATCATTCAATTTAATTCTCATATTTTTTTTAGCACCGCGTCTTACTACCTGTTTGGGCTATATGCTTATGTATTAATTACGCTGATAGTTCTAGAGATTAGGAAGATGAAGTGGACCCACATTTGCGTGGAGTGAGAGTGGAAAACCACCCTCAGTACACCCGACCGAGATTCGAACCTCGATCTCCCCGTCATCGGCAGTCTAGTCTACTGCGAGAGTAGCGCGTTAGACCACCGAAGGGGGTAATTTTCCTTGATTAAAGTGCTATCCAACAATCGAGACCTCTAAGAGAATAGCACTAAAAAACACAACCAGAATAACACTTGGCTTGCCAAGTAACAAGATATTAGAATAAAATAAATTTAGTAACCAAAAATAATGAGGAACAAGAGAAGAGATAATTTAATAGTAACTCAGTGGTCGAATGGTCTAAGGCGTCACTCTTGTGTTAACCTGGTTTGCTCATGACGGGGCTATCGGGGTTCGAGTACCGGTCTGTTCTACTGATGGTGGTCTTTCCTAGAGGGTTTCTCACTCGCCTTCCAAACAAAGGCGGATACACTGCTTCTAAGTTCCAAACACCCCATCGTAATTAGTACATAATGCGTATAACTCTAATAGGTAGTAAGATGTGTCGTGGTGACCTGGTGGTCTAGGGGTAAGGTGTCAGACTTCTGTGCTGGCGGTCCGGAGTTCAATCCCCGGTCCCGGCACAGATTTATCTTATTACAAAACCCTTCCTTCACCTCTGACAAGACATCTTGTGAATGTGGGGAATGCCAGGCCTCCACCGTGGTTCGAGATTCCACGTTAAACTGTAGGTCCTCCATTTCATATCACAATCACCCTAGCTTTACACGTTAGCGTAAGTGCGTATAACACGAACGGGTATTAAGACTAGGTGCTAATAGTAATAATAAGATGCGTCGACAAAAAAAAATCATTGGGTACGAAAATATTTCTTGTGGTTTCAGAGCTTTCTAAATTCCCTGATTTTTGTAAATTAGATTTTGGATGGAGGAATCGTTATAGCGTTATAAATCATAATATTCAAGTGGACCCTCGATGTAATTCTAGACGTACAGAAGTTCCTTATGACCTTGCCTAGACTATGTGTGATTGCTTCCCAGGGCAGCCCAACATCTGCTCATTAGAGGTAAGAGGAGCCAATATCTTTGTCCGCGTCCACAGGATGGAACCGTGTCTCGACAGGGGAGAGTGTTACTAGGACCACCATTTTGACGAGAAGATTGGTTGGGAACTGTGACATCACTAAGAGATTATTCTGTCACTAGAGAGCTGAAAGGAGATCCCAGGGAAGTGGTCGATTCTAAGTCCCCCCAAAGCACAATAGTGGGCCAGACAACCTCTCCAGATAACTCAGGTCAAATTTACTCCCTCTAACTCGGCTCTAAACAATGATAGGAACGTACAAAATTAAGTCCCTGTTAAGAGGAACTATGTTAGTCATTTTTCTAATGATTACATTCCTAGCGTAGGGGATGCCAGAAAATGGCGGTGTTTTTGCAGTTTTTATAGCAAAACATTTGTCTAAAACAAATAAAAATTTTGCTGCAGTAGAAACATTTAGTTAGATTTTCCACACTTGGTAGTATCAACAGTTGTTGAATATATGTCATGACGAGTATATCGCCATTAGATGACAACTTTTTAACTGAAGAGAAAAATGTATCATTAAATTTCAGGACACCCTCGACAGATATTAAACAAATCTTGAGGTCACCATGTGAAGAAAATTAAACTATTTGGTTTTCACTGGAAAAAGATTTGATTTTACCAAAATAATGTTTTGATATAAAAATAGCAAAAACACGGAACTTTTCTCACGTATCCCACCTTAACCGATTCGTGAGATACAGTAATAAAAAAAAGTAATATTTTGTTACTCATTCACTCGCTCACTGATCTTCAAAACCTATTGGTTACTTCCAGCCATATTATCTTTTAAATTGGCATAAAAACAGTACTTGGTATGTAAACCAAGGTTAACATATCAACATGGTTTCCGAAAAATGTGTGGCGTAAGGGTATATTAGAGGGAACAGACTTTCATAATTGGCATCACAGCCAAGTGGCTTATCATTTTAAGTAGATTCCGCAACAGTTTCTTTCATTTCGATGGGACACTTAACTCAAAAACCTTCCACACACCTGGTTCTGCTCACCTCATCTTGATCTACTTACCTTCTGTGTGATGTTACTGCTCCACTTAATGCTTACCTGAACTCTACTGACCTTTAATCTACCTGTCTGTCGATGATCGGTCATTAATTTATGACAATAGGTTGTCAGGTTCCCATAGGTGCCCAGCCCTCCCTTATCAGTATGAACTATTGACTATATTTTGTTAGTTTTTATGAAAAAAATAAGATTGTTTATTTGATATTTGTTTGCAATTTGCTACTAACAACTTTGAATTATTAATATCCGAGCTAATAAAGATAAAAATGTATATTTCCTCCCATTCCTTCTTTAAAAGATTTCTTTTAATTTTGTTCTGTTCAATAAACTCGTGAAAAATATCATGCCATTTTTCAATGGGTCCAGCTACAAATAAACATATTTTTTGTTAATTTTTCAGAAACTTTTTTTGTTACGAAGATTATCTCTTAAAACTAATTTAAATTAGCTCAGAATTATATTCAGATTCTCTAAAATTCCCCACCCCTCCCCAAGGTTAAATTTCTGAAATTTTCTTTCAAGAAGGGGCTGGGTGCCACACTCCTGGAATATGGGACTCCAATTTGGCCCCCTTTTGGAAAATCTACACGGGTGCCCTTGAGGTATAAATTAAATACTTAAATAAACTTATTCTATACCTAACTTAGCTACAAATATTTATGTTAAAATTATTATTATTATTATTATTATTATTATTAGCACCGCGTCTTACTACCCGTTCGGGTTATACGCACTTACGCTAATATGTAATGGTAGGGTGACTGTCAGATGAAATGAAGGACCTACAGTTTAACGTGGGATCCGAACCACGGTGGAGGCCTGGCATTCCCCACATTCACAAGATGTCTTGTCAGAGGTGAAGGAAGGGTTTGGTAATCAGATAAATCTGTGCCGGGACCGAGGATTGAACCCCGGCCGCCAGCATAGAAGTCTGACACCTTACCCCTAGACCGCCAGGTCACCCTTTATTTTAAAACAAAGGTACTATGCTCTACAGTAAAAAAATCCCCAAATTATTTGGTCTTGAAAAGAAGAACTTGCAATATCTTTCCAAATATTTTGTCACTTCTCTTGAGACTATCCAAGCGCACAAATGTGATTTTAACTCTCTAGCTGAAGATACAGATTTGTTCAATTTGTCAGGTCTCCTCTACTGTTGCGAATCAGTCAGTCGTCTTTTCTAACGCAATTGAAATCAGTGAATCGAACCGAAATTAACAGCCAATTTTAAGGAACCAGAACAAGAACCAGAATAAGAACCCTAAAAATGAATGTCCTAAGAACCGGAATGGGAATACTTTTAGGTTCATAAAAATGCTTATAGATTTTTTTTATAATAATGCATTTTATGCCCTTCTTTCTTTAAGTTAATCTTGTCTTGAAAATATTCTCTATTTTACCTTTTCTCAGGGCTATTTGGTCAAGGTTGGATATATTACTACTTTGTATATTTTTTAAATTTGTTGTAATTTTTTTAAATGCATTTTTATATTTACGAATTTTAAATTGGTAGTAAGTAGGCCCCATAACTATTAAAATAAAGAACTTAAACTAACTGGAACAAGAAAGAGAGCTGATAAATATCTCGATTCGACTCCCCGATAAAAATAACATTTAAAATTTTAAATAAAATAGATAATTTATTTTACAACATATCTCATTTGTAATTTTTTATTTTCTCATATCAAGAGAAAGTATTGTAATCTCGTGAAAAAATTGATCTAGAGATTATGATGCATCTTTACGTTTTATGTGAACCCAAAACCCAAAATGTGGATTTTTTCAATTAGGTTTGTCCACATCCCATGTTTATCTCTTTGTCCATCTGTCTATCTGTCTATCTGTCTACCTGTCAGTCTTTCCCTGGTCATGGATCCAAAACAATTTGATGAATATATTTAGATTTTATGGGGGTGATACCTCAGGACTTTTTTTAAAAAAATTTTGAACCTAGCCTTCAAATTAAGGGTAGTTTACTGACAAGCGATTGGTTTGAATTCCAAATTTTCCAAGAATAGCTCTAACGATTTGGGTAAAATTGATATCTAATGAGTGTTTGCCCTAACACATAACACCGTATACTTGGTTTAGGGGTGAAAATTCATTAAAAGGGCAGTTTACTGATGAGTGTTTTTCGAAAATTCTAAATATTTCTGTAGTGGCTCCAATTATTTTGTTTGGAATTCATATCTGGGTAGTGTTTGATACGACAAATAAAACTTTTTTTTTTTTGTGAAAAGTTTGTTTAAGGGTAGATTACCTATGACTGATTTTTTTTTAAAGAATATTTTAGGAATTGGCGTAACAACTTCTTCAAAATGGGCATCTGTTAACATTTTAACTCCATACATAATTTTATATATTTATTTTTCTTAAAACAATTATTTCATAATAGTTCACTGATTACATTTTTATGAAACATTTGAAACTTTTGAAAATAGCTGTAACGATTTTGTTTAAAATTGGTATTCGCAAATTATTTTAGATGATAAATAACACTTTAGGTTTATTTTTATAAAATAAATTAATTTTACGGTACCCAGTTTGTTTACTGAAGAAAGATTTGATTTTTTTAAATGGCTTTAAAGATTTAATTTAATTTATCTGAGAATTATATTTCATAATAAATAAGAATCTTTATTTTTTTAAATAATAATAATAATTTGAAGCCTGTTTGGAAATAATTCCATTATTGAAATTTGATTTAAAAAAACGGGTTGACAATTTGCTTAAAACTTACATATTACGAGTGTTTATTGAGATCACAATGATATTTTTCGACACTTTAGTTCAGTCGGCGTGTTTGTTCACTGAACTAAGGGTCCCGGATTTGATTCCTCACATGGCCGAAAAATATATAATTTGTGAAATGTGGGCTCCCCCTTTCCTGGGTGTTTGTCTGTTCTAGAATTAAATTAGCTTATTATTATTAGCACCGCGTCTTACTATCCATTCGGGTTATACGCACTTACGCTAATGTGTAACGGTAGGGTGATTGTGAGATGAAATGGAGGACCTACAGTTTAACGTGGGATCCAAACCACGGTGGAGGCCTGGCATTCCCCACATTCACAAGATGTCTTGTCAGAGGTGAAGGAAGGGTTTGGTAATCAGATAAATCTGTGCCNATATAATCAGTCGTTTCAGATACCTCAAATAAGTAAAATGAAAAAAAAAACCCACCTTATTAGCTAAGTTTGTTTTTCAGCGGAAAACTTACTAAAGGGTAGTTTAATGAAAATCTATTTCTTGAAAATTTTGTTCCAAGTATTAATATACTTGACAAGAAAGTTTATAAGATTGTGTTGTATCATTTTCTTTACTTGGCAAGTTTTTCTTTGCGACAGTAGCTACATGTATTATATATTTAAGTTTTATGTAAGTGTCCAAGCACTGTCACAAATAACACATTATAAAGTAAAAAGATAGTTACAAATTAGATATGTTGAAGTTAAGTAAAATATTTCATCTAAAATTTAAGATGTATTTTATAATGCGTAAGATAACCTATGCTCTGTCTCTGGTAGGAAGGAACGTATTTAAGGTACTTTATCCTACCAAAATCTTACTAGATACTAGAATTCTGACAAGGTAAAAGGCCTTTAGAGACCCCTTCCTACTACAAACAGGTAAAAAGGCGACTGTATCGCAAGTGTAGAGCAGACCTCACTAATTAAATACACATGTTTAGGAGAACTTGAACAAGGGACTAAAATCACATTTGTGCCCTTGGATTCTCTTAAGAGAAGTGACAAAATATTTGGGAATACATTACAAGTGTTTTTATTATAACGCCACGTCTTACTAACCGTTCGGGTTCGTTTACTAATTACTTTAATGGTTTTAGGGCTTAGGAAGGTTATATTTAAATAAAGTGTACTCGCATTTACTTGAGGGAGGGGGAATAGAAAACAATTTTGGAACACTCCCCTCAGTACACCCGACCAAGATCTGGACCTCACTCTTTCATTCGTCGGCAGTTTAGTATCCTGAAAGAGTAGCGCCTTAGACCATGTGGCCACCGAAGTGGGTCATTGCTAGATGAACTTGTAACTCTTTTATATCTCACTCCTTTTCGAGGCTGAAGGATTGAAGGATTTTTTTTTAACTGTAGAACTTGTTAGATTTGTCTTACATACAGTAGCACCGTGGCTTCTTTGGTGCTGACTGACAGCTCACAGCTGACAGTAAACAATTAGGTACATACAGTAGCCCCATGGCTTCTTTGGTGCTGACTGACAGCTCACAGCTTACTTCTGACACTCAACATTTAGGTATATACAGTAGCCCCATGGCTTCTTTGGTGCTGACTGACAGCTCACAACTGACTTCTGACAGTAAACATTTAGGTATATACAGTAGCCCCAGGGCTTCTTTGGTGCTGACTGACAGCTCACAGCTGACTTCTGACAGTCAACATTTAGGTATATACAGTAGCCCCAGGGCTTCTTTGGTGCTGACTGACAGCTCACAGCTTACTTCTGACACTCAACATTTAGGTATATACAGTAGCCCCTTGGCTTCTTTGGTGCTGACTGACAGCTCACAGCTTAATTCTGATAGTAAAAATTTAGGTATATACAGTAGCCCCTTGGCTTCTTTGGTGCTGACTGACAGCTCACAGCTGACTTCTGATAGTCAACATTTAGGTATATACAGTAGCCCCTTGGCTTCTTTGGTGCTGACTGACAGCTCACAGCTTACTTCTGACACTCAACATTTAGGTATATACAGTAGCCCCTTGGCTTCTTTGGATGCTGACTAACAGTTCACAGCTGACTTCTGATAGCCAACATTTAGGTATATACCTAAATTTTAACCGTCAGAAGTGACAGCTGCTAAACACATGTTTTTGCAGATCATATGGTTTGGCGTAGGGATACATAATTTGGTCTGGTAACTCTTCAAAGCCGTCAGCTGTCAGCTGTGAGCTGTCAACCAGCACCAAAAAAGCCACGGGGCTACTGTACATGTTTGCGGTGGGATTTTATCTTAACATTGAATCTCCGTCCAAGTAATTTAAAGTTTGTTTTTGAACATTATTGAAGATTTTGTAGCTGTTAGGAATTTTATACGGATCCAATAAGCTAATGATAAAATCATTGAATAGGAATATAAACTGACATTATTAATAATATTTTTAACCACTTCGGGGGTCGAATGGTTTAAACGTACCAGTTATTCTCGAGATAGACTGGTCTGCCGATAACGGAGAGATTGATCGGGGCTCGAAACCCGGTTGGGTGCAAATATAGTGGTCTTTCCTAAATGGGTCTTTACTCTTTCTCCTCGAAAATGTGGCTACACTTCATTAAAATCCAACCTTACCACATTAGTTTAGTTAGTGCATATGTGTACAGCCCGATCAGATAAAAATACGTAAAAACAATTGAGGGGTGTAGGGAGGGAAAAAATTCAGAAACCTAGGCTTCCCGTAATATATTCAGGCTCAGCCCCGGTCTCCTAAAGCCTGATTTTGGTAGAAAAAAAAGTTTAGTAAATTCATACATATTTATTTACGGGCAATATTAATAACATATCACAATATTATTTGTGTTATTTCAGGGGTATTGATAATATCTATCAAAATGGACAGCTGAAGATAACATGACTTGCTGTATGAATTTATTAATATTTTTTTAGTAAATTTAGTTACTACCAGATACAGTTCTTCCTAAGTTCCTCTTTCCCTCATCCTTTCCTTCTATTACGTGCACAAGACAGTTCTTCCTAAGTTCCTCTTTTCCTCATCCTTTCCTTCTACGACGTCGTGCAGAAGACAGTTCCTCCTAAGGATATCTCTGATCCAGTTTACTTTGTTCCGAAGAATCACATCCAAGACGGTTTTCTTCTCCCCGACTGTTCTTAGGACTTCATTTGTCACCCCACCTATCTCCATGATCTTATTAAATCTTCTCAGCACCACATTTTAAAGCTCTCCAGGTATTTCTTTTCCTTATGGTGACCTGGCGGTCTAGGGGTAAGGTGTCAGACTTCTGTGCTGGCGGCCGGGGTTCAATCCTCGGTCCCGGCACAGATTTATCTGATTACCAAACCCTTCCTTCACCTCTGACAAGACAACTTGTGAATGTGGGGAATGCCAGGCCTCCACCGTGGTTCGGATTCCACGTTAAACTGTAGGTCCTCCATTTCATCTCACAATCACCCTACCATTACACATTAGCGTAAGTGCGTATAACCCGAACGGGTAGTAAGACGCGGTGCTAATAATAATAATAATANATCTTCCTAAGATGTCTATTTAAAGCATCTTATTTTTTATGCAATCAACATTGCTTATTACATTACATCAGTATTTTGTTTTAGAGGCATTTATAATATCCATCAAAAGTAACAGCTGCAGATCAGATTACTTGACTTATGAATACGTGAGGGTGGATAATATAACATTTCTCTATTTGTCCTGATTTAAGTAAGCCCCCCCCCCCGTTGTATGAAAATGTTAGTATAGATGATCTTGTCGGGTTTGTCTCTACAGTCAGTTTCCGAGAACTGCCACTCTCGTGCTAACGGTACTGACTGGAGTCGGTCACGTGGTAGTTGAACTCTTGGGTCCAGGCACGACTGATGCTGTTAGGTCAGTGGCTCCGGGAGATTCAGCCGTCTTGTGTGTGAGTAGGACAACACATGACGTCATACACTCCCCTCGTCAGCTCTCAAACAGCGGTTTATATCACCACACGACTAACAAGCTAACTCAATCCTAGAACAACCACATTCTGGACCAACTGGTTAAATCACCACACGACTAACAAGCTAACTCAATCCTAGAACAACCATATTCTGAACCAACTGGTTAAATCACCACAACGACTAACAAGCTAACTCAATCCTAGAACAACCATATTCTGAACCAACTGGTTATATCACCACACGACTAACAAGCTAGCTCAATTTTAGAACAGCTACACCACCCAGTCGTCATTCCCGTGAAAGAGGAAACCCCCAATTTCACCAATGATGATTTTTTTCGGTCGTGCCGGGAAATCGAACCCCAGCCCAATATTCAGACATATTCGCGAGATGTTGGACATGTGAGCCACCCCCCTCCCCCTTCCCCCTCCTGTTCAGATCTCTATCTGTGACCCAATATTGTTTCCGTACCTCACATTATTCTGCGAAAGGGGGGACCCCCCGACATTTCACAGGATGTTCATATTTGTTTGAACGCAAACAAACGTTCGTTTAAAAAAAACCTCAACCAGTTATTAAGAGGAGGTTTACCATAAAACTTACAACTGTAGTTTCTCTTGGAAGGTAAATATCAAATATTGACCAAGATAGGTACGGTTAGAATCTCGAGGAATATAACTTGGTTAACCTAACTGCTTGGCGTGGATTTTGGAGATAATGTCATCTCAGTGTAACAGCCCCATTTGACCTGATTAACGACTGACTGCTAACTGCTATGTCCACTCATCGTGTCGGCTCAGTTCTTCATTAGTTTGCTGCAAGTTGGGGGAGGAAAACTCAAATCGGGAATAAATTACACTGTGAATATGAGAAATGCCAGGCCTCCACCGTGGTTCGGATCCCACGTTAAACTGTAGGTCCTTCATTTCATCCCACAATCACCCTACCATTACACACTAGCGTAAGTGCGTATAACCCGAACGGTTAGTAAGACGCGGTAATAATAATAATAATAATAATAATTTACACACTAGTGTGTGTCTGCATTTTGAGTAAACGGGGTATACTTTGTTCTTATAATTTATTCTTCCCCTTTGTGAAATATGTTGCTATTCTACTTTGTTCTTCCACCTTGGCTTTACTAATTTGTTATTTACCTTTATGTAATACTAGACCCTTCCACCACCATCCCCCTCCCCCGCATTATTATTTTCAACACACATATTGAAGAATCATCATAGACTCTACCATAAAATATGAGTGAACTATCGACATTTTTTATGAGGGATGAATTAAATTTTCAAAATAAAATATAGCCTATGCTACTCGCTGATAATGTAGCTTTATATTGGTGAAAGAATTTTTAAAATCGGTCCAGTAGTTTTTGAGTTTATCCGTTACAAAAAAAAAACAAAAAAAATCAAATCTTTCCTCTTTATAAAAATAGTGTAGATGTTGTTCTTCCACTTTGTTTTTCTAATTTGTTCTTACCATTTGTGTAATATATTATTATTATTCTACTTTTTTCTTCCATTTCGTTTTTCTAATTTGCTTTTATGTAATATGTTGTTATTCTACTTTGTTTTTCTAATTTGATTTGATGTAATATTTTGTTATTCTACTTTGTTTTTCGAATTTGTTCTTCCCCTTTGTTTTGCTCTTCCACCTTTGGTTTAATATTTAGTAATTCTAATTTGTTTGTTTGTTTTGTTTGTTTATTGTTTTGTAAACATCAATTTTAACGCATGTAACAAGAAACATCTAGAATAAAATGTAAAACACCAGTCTCGAAGGGCTCTTTACTTAGGACAAATAACATAAAAACACACTAACGATTAAATAATTCTAGTATGTTCTTTCAGTTTGTTCCTCAACTATGTTCTCCAACCCCAACTTGTGTCGAGTCCCCGTGTCGAGGACCTCCGCCAACATCCCGCTCGGGTTGCTAGCACCCTGGAACTTCAAGCACTGCATACCGAGCGTCCCTGTCTGGAATCCCGGTTGAGGAGTTGATATTCTAGTGAGGTAAGGAAGGAGATCCCGGTTGATGATAACCAATATTTGTTGTGAGATCCCCTCAATTTACCAACTTCTGAAAGGTAACTAACATTAAATATGGATTTAAATAAAATGAAATCCACCTCAGTGGCGTAGTTTTTATATAACGCGCTAGTTTCGTGTTAAGCTTAGACTGCCGAGGACGGGGAGATCAAGGTTCGACTCTCGGTCAGGTGAACTCGAGGGGAGGGGGTCAGAACTGGTTTCCCACTCTCTCTTCATGCAAATGCGGGTTCACTTCCTCTACAAATTCAACCTTCCAAATTCCTAACCCATTAGAGTAATTATTACTTAAGCGTATAAGCCGAACGGGTAGTAAGACGCAGTGCTAAATAAAACATAGAATAGAAAAATAAAATGAAAATCGTCAAGATTGTCTGCAGAGCCCACAGTGAAGTCAATATATATAACTTATTGCCTAGTATCAGCACAGCCCACAGTGAAGTCAATATATATAACTTATTGCCTAGTATCTGCAGAGCCCACAGTGAAGTCAATATATATAACTTATTGCCTAGTATCAGCACAGCCCACAGTGAAGTCAGTATATATAACTTATTGCCTAGTATCAGCACAGCCCACAGTGAAGTCAGTATATATAACTGATTGCCTAGTATCTGCACAGCCCATAGTGAAGTCAGTATATATAACTTATTGCCTAGTATCTGCACAACCCACAGTGAAGTCAGTATATATAACTTATTGCCTAGTATCTGCTCAGCCCACAGTTAAGTCAGTATATATAACTTATTGCCTAGTATCTGCACAGCTTACAGTGAAGTCAATATATAACTTATTGCCTAGTATCTGCACAGCCCACAGTGAAGTCAATATATATAACTTATTGCCTAGTATCAACACAGCCCACAGTGAAGTCAGTATATATAACTTATTGCCTAGTATCTGCACAGCCCACAGTGAAGTCAATATATATAACTTATTGCCTAGTATCTGCACAGCCCACAGTTAAGTCAGTATATATAACTTATTGCCTAGTATCTGCACAGCCCACAGTGAAGTCAATATATATAACTTATTGCCTAGTATCTGCACAGCCCACAGTTAAGTCAGTATATATAACTTATTGCCTAGTATCTGCACAGCCCACAGTGAAGTCAATATGTATAACTTATTGCCTAGTATCTGCACAGCCCACAGTGAAGACAATATATATAACTTATTGCCTAGTATCTGCACAGTCCACAGAAAAGTCAATATATATAACTTATTGCCTAGTATCTGCACAGCCCACAGTGAAGTCAGTAAATATAACTTATTGCCTAGTATCTGCACAGTAAACAGTGAAGTCAATATATAGAACTTATTGCCTAGTATCTGCACAGCCCACAGTGAAGTCAATATATATATAACTTATTGCCTAGTATATGCACAGTCCACAAAAAAGTCAATATATACAACTTATTGCCTAGTATCTGCACAGCCCACAGTGAAGTCAATATATATAACTTATTGCCTAGTATCTGCACAGCCCACAGTGAAGTACAATATATATAACTTATTGCCTAGTATCTGCACAGTCCACAGTGAAGTCAATATATAGAACTTATTGCCTAGTATATGCACATTCCACAAAAAAGTCAATATATACAACTTATTGCCTAGTATCTGCACAGCCCACAGTGAAGTCAATATATAACTTATTGCCTAGTATCTGCACAGCCCACAGTGAAGTCAGTATATATAACTGATTGCCTAGTATCTGCACAGCCCACAGTTAAGTCAGTATATATAACTTATGGCCTAGTTTCTGCACAGCCCACAGTGAAGTCAGTATATATAACTTATTGCCTAGTATCTGCACAGCCCACAGTGAAGTCAGTATATATAACTTATTGCCTAGTATCTGCTCAGCCCACAGTTAAGTCAGTATATATAACTTATTGCCTAGTATCTGCACAGCCCACGGTGAAGTCAGTATATATAACTTATTGCCTAGTATCTGCACAGCCCACAGTGAAGTCAGTATATAAAACATATTGCCTGGTATCTGCACAGTCCACAGAAAAGTCAATATATATACCATGTTGCCTAATATCTGCACAGCCCACAGTGAAGTCAGTATATATAACTTATTGCCTAGTATCTGCACAGCCCACAGTGAAGTCAGTATATATAACTATATTGCCTAGTATCTGCACAGCCCACAGTGAAGTCAGTATATATAACATATTGCCTTGTTTCTGCACAGCCCACAGTAAATCTAAGGAGCTAAAATTAATCGAATGACCTTAAGGGAGCCAACCATACCAAATAGTTCATACTTTATTCGACAGTTATTTGGAGCAGGATTCGTGTGCCCTTAATGAGGTTAAGTGTCTTTGATGTGGACCAATCTGGTCCAAAGTGACCCATAGTTCCTAGGTTCGTGTCCCCTTAACCACACACAGACTCCTCCATACTAAAATGAGAGGGTAGTGTAATACAACAGCACTTGTTACACGGTGAAATATTGTATGTTCCCTGTTAAGGAAATGGCCGATGTGCGTGATGGACTAGATGGTCATTAGCACGATATCAAGGTTATATCTATAATTGCTTGTTCAGAGCATTGTTTGGAAAGTTGTATAAACTGTATCAACCACATTGCTCAACACGATATAGACATACAGGATGAGACATTTCAATTGGCACATCTAAATATATCGATAACAAAGCGTTTTAGGGAATACATGTTTCAGATTTGGAGGACGCTTTCAAGGTCATTTAATTTCGTTTCAAATGGAAACCTACATTTTTTTTTAGCAGAATGCTTTATTTTGAGATATTTATGTGTGCAAATTTAAATACCTCACGTATCTTTAATGATAACATAATATCTTAAAAAAAAAGGAAGATTGAATAAAGAAATATTTCAGAAAAATGTCGTTTACTTTTTTTATTTGGAGTAAGAAGCTGCTAAAAAAAATACAGGTTTCTATTTGAAAAATCTAAGCTTATCTTAAAATCACCTTGAAATCATCCGCCAAATAAAAAATAACTAATTCTCTTTTCTCTCCCCCTTGAAAGCAAACAATTTTTATCTGTAACTTTTATTCCTAAAAGGTGACCTGGCGGTCTAGTGGTAAGGTGTCAGACTTCTGTACTGGCAGCCGGGGTTCAATCCTCGGTCTCGGCAAAGATTTATCTTATTACCAAACCCTTCCTTCACCTCTGACAAGACATCTTGTGAATGTGACTCACAATCACCCTACCATTACACATTAGCGTAAGTGCGTACAACCCGAACGGGTAGTAAGACGCGGTGATAATAATAATAATATTCCTAAAATGCTTTGTTTTCGAGATATCAGGTGTGGCAACTTAAAGGCCTCATCCTGTTTATCATATTTATGTTTGTTATAAATTAATCACGTAAAAAAATATTGATTCAAAGTCACTTGGCTCCAATCCAAAATTCTGATTTGTCCAGAACCAGTGGCGTAATAAGAAATTTACTTTGGGGTGGATCAGCATAATATTAAGTTTCTAAACAAAAATTAAATTCTAGGGGAGATGTGGTGACGGTGTCTAAAGGCAGCTATTTTGATAACGTAAGTGACCTTGAAAATGCGGCATTGACGATATTATTCCCGCACCTTTTCAAAATTGGGGATTATAGGGACACTTTAAATGTGTATAGTGGTATTGTCTTTAAATATGAATAAATTAATCTTTTTTTCACTGCGTCTTACTCTAACTACGCTAAAGTGAATAAGGGATGAGGAAGGTTGAGTTTAGTGGAAGTGCACCCTCATTTTCATGGAGAGAGAGAGTGGAAACTCACCCGAACGGGATTTGAATCCCGATAACCCTGTCCAAATTAATCTTAAAATGTAGCCATTTAATTCTAAACATCTTCAGTGTTCTATTTTTTAGTTGTGCTCAACATTATTTGAGAATTTTTAAAAATCATTGGCGATCATAGGAGGGGCTAGTTGCCCCCCCTCCTCCTTCACCCTCCCACACTTTTTGGGTGCATGACTGTCCGGAACACACTTCTGATTTTTTTTTAAAAGAAACCTGTATCTGAAAATATTCGATTACAATCATTTTCAGCGAAATACACTACACTAGCGCTGTTATAAGATGAGATTGTTTTCTGAAACATCCTGAAGGCCTTGTTTTCTATCTGTTTATAACAAACAACCTTCACCTCTGGCAAGACATCTGGTGAATGTGGGGAATGCCAGGTCTCCACCGTGGTTCGGATTCCACGTTAAACTGTAGGTCCTCCATTTCATCTCACAATCACCCTACCATTACACATTAGCGTAAGTGCGTATAACCCGAACGGGTAGTAANTTACACATTAGCGTAAGTGCGTATAACCCGAACGGGTAGTAAGACGCGGTGCTAATAATAATAATAATAATAATAATAATAATAATAATATTAATATAACAAACAATCACATCTTATTCCTTATTCTGTACCATACTGTAAATAAACGTATCAGGTATTTCCATGAAATATCACGTGTGTTCAATCCTCTTCACATCTCTAACAGCGAAATGTTACAAAAATGTCGGGATTATCCTGTTTGGTCCTATCAGACATTGGTCGAATGGTCCCAAAATGTCGCTCTTGCAATAAACTAGACGGGGATCTTGGGGGTACCCGAGGGTGCTTTTTTTTAATGAATAGTTATCCGTTCCCTAAAATAAACCTTCCTCGTCCCTGAAACATTAGCGTAATTAATGCATATGCGTTTAACCCGAACGGGTAGTAAGACGCGGTGATAACTAAATACATACGGATGGATGAGTTTCCAATGTACCGTACTTAATAGTTAATGATGACAAACGAACATCTACAAGATGGTTGTATTCGATTATACATAATCACTCTAAGATAAATGAATCCCTGTGTGTTTTGTTTATAAAATATTAAATTTATTAATGAACACCAAATAAGTTATATGTAAATATTAAATCCACATACAGTAGCTCCATGGCTTCTTTGGTGCTGAGTCACAGCTCACATCTGACAGATAACGGCTTTGAAAAGTTACCAGAACAGATTATGTATCCTTACGCCGAACCCTATGATCTGCAAATAACATGTGTTTATCAGCTGTCACTTCTGATAGTCAAAATTTAGGTATATACCTAAATGTTGGCTGTCAGAAATCAGCTGTGAGCTGTCAGTCAGCACCAAAGAAGCCATGGGGCTACTGTAACCTTATACCTAGTACATAGAAACACACACCAGCCACGTGGGACCCTCGAATGTTAATTCGTTTGATTAAAATAAACACTACATACAGTAGCTCCATGGCTTATTTGGTGCTGACGCCTTTGAAAAGTTACCAGACCAAATTATGTATCCCTACACCGAACCATATGATCTGCAAAAACATGTATTTAGCAGCTGTCACTTCTGACAGAGCTGTCACTTCTGACAGCCAAAATTTAGGTATATACCTAAATGTTGATTGTCAGAAGTCAGCTGTGAGCTGTCAGTCAGCACCAAAGAAGTCATGAGGCTCTGTAGATATAACGGCTGAAAAATATTATCACCATAGGGCAAGGGAGGAAATATAAAAAAAAGCCTCCCCATCACTCAAATAGACCTAAATAGCTATTTAAAATTAAATGTCTTCCACTCAAGTTGCGTTAAAGTGAGAGATAATGTTGCTTATTATTTAAGTTAGTTAATTATATAACTTTCATGGATTTTTTTTCATATGTGATCATCCTTCATTTCAATTTTCAACCAATTAGTCTCAGCGATAATATTAATTATAGTTAAATGTAATTGGTTAGATGTATTTTGGTTAACTAGCGTTTGAACTAGGTTTAAAGTTAACTAGCAAAAAAGTCCCACAGCTGTAATAAGAGCCGCCCGACTATGTTAATGGCGAGTGGATTAGAATAACCTAGATATAATGAGTACTCGCGGTATGCCATTGTGGGGGTATGACATCTGAGTCTACAATGTAATCTTATGAAGAAAGTGGAATTTTAAAAATTAATCATGTCCATTTGTACTATTAAATAAATTATAAATCAACCATTTATGAAATCAGAATAGCTTTAACATCACAAAAATTAAGAGGAAAGCTTTGTAAAATTGTACAACTCTTAGTAATTTCTAATAAAAAAAATCGTAAGCTTTGGCGGCAATTCAAATTTAAGAGACCTTAAAAACTAACGTTTAGGCAATATAAAGTGACAATTTATATTACCTAAACATTAGCTATTATTAAA